>CM065398.1:31817500-31957500 GCA_033060915.1 Euryodendron excelsum
CTAAAGCTCACAAGGTGATAATCTCCACTAGTGTAAGGGTGAAAGTGCCAAGACTAGTAACAAATTGTGTTAAAAAGCATGATTGTGCACAATGATGTAATCCCCTCTACAAATGCATGAATTAAGCAATCCCTACAACATGTTGGGTATGAGAAGTGAATCAACATCATTTTGAGTAAAGAAGCATGCAAAAATTCCTATCTTCTAATCTCAAAAGGCACTTTCACAAGTAAAATAATTTTTTTTATTTATATATATATATATAGGGTGCAACACAAAGAAACAGAAACAAAACAATAGAGGCAAAGCCTCTACCCTACCCCCGACTTAAAATGATGCATTGTCCTCAATGCATGAGAACAAAGTTTTGAATGTAATTCAATGGTGGGACAAAAAGAGAAAAATAGGGTGCAAAAGGCACCCCCAATTTAAAATGAGAAAATAAACTAAGACAAAAAAGAAACAAAACTACTCCTATTCCTACACAAATAAGAGAGAGAAAATCATCCAATTTCACAAAATGGGAATTTGCCATTATCCCACACCCCTAACTTATAGATTTTCAAAGAGTTCAAACAAGTATAAGAATATACAATGGCCACTTGTTTGATAAACTCTATGATATAACCTTGAAGCACATAAGGATAAAATGGGTCATGGTATGTAGAAAATAAAGAATGATCATGTACAAAGGTGCCAATTATGCTCATGCCATGAAGTGCTTGACCCTCCCTTTCTTCTTAGTCGGCCATGGGAATGATGCTTGGTTCAAAGGTTGAAACATGGAGTCCCAAAGGCTCCGTTAGGTTAGGACTAGGTGTTAGAGGTGTAAAAGTAGGGGTCACTTGATCCCTAGACATGGTAAGAATGTCCTTTAAACCATCCACATCCTCATTGTCATGCACATTCCCAATATCAAATAAACCAAAATCATCATTAAGGGTAGACACATCTCTAGCCCTCTCTTCTTGTTTGAAGTCCCCAATTTCGGACTCCTCTCTCTCAATTGCTTCATCCCTAAATTCATTTTCAACAATTTCCTCACTTACCTTAGGAACATCCTCCTTAAACTCTAAGTTTTGAGAAAGGGTGGTTTGATCAATGGTGTCCTCAATCCTAAAGTTAGTGACGGGATGGACTTGTTCATTTGGATGGACTTGCTCTTGGTTAGAGTAAAAATCAAGGTGATTTTCATTAAAGCTCACTTGGGGTGGAGGTGGATATTCAACGTGCTCATGGTGGTAATAAATTCGTGAAGCTTCACGAAAATAATCAAAAGGGTTCTTGTAGGTTCGAAGGGATTCTTGATAATGCTTTGAAAAGGCTCCCTCATGTTCCCTACCAATGTAAAATTTATTACACTCCCCAAGATTAGGAGGTGGTCGAGGAGGTTCCCTTTGACCATTAGCTTTAAAGCATTCTCTAAGAGACATGTTGGATGGTTCTTGTGCTTTAAGCCTATTAGTCCCGAATGTAGTTTCTAAGAGATTTACATGGAGGTGTTTTTACACCACCATTCTCATTAATGCTCTCATTGCCACCATGAGGTCCCCCAAAATGGGGAGATAGTCGGGGAGGCTCCCTTAAGCTATTGGCTATTAGGTGTTCCCTCATTGTCATGTTGGATGATGGATGGTTTGAAAATGTGCCCCCAAACATAATGAAATGCACGATGGAAAATGGATGCAATGCACAAACAAGTGTAGCGCACCGCGTCTCAACACATCATACACAACAATACTCAATAATTGTCCATCCAAGCCTCCAATCTCCACATAATAAATTCCACCAATTTAAGCAAAAATCCAACCTAACCTCCAATCTCCACAAGATATATATACCACCAATTCACAATCAAACACAATCCCTAACTCTCCACTAGCAATTCTCCAATCAATTATTAAAATAAAACAAAATATATACAAATAAACCAAAATGAACCTAAAATAAAAAGAAAAAGAAAGAATGAAAATCTAACATGGTATTTACACAAATAAATGGAACGAAGTTACTAATGGCCTAAGCCGAAGATTCCTCCATTGTGGTAGATTGATGAAAATCTAATCCACTAATTGCTTTCCAATCCCAAGACTTGTAGTGCTTGCCTAGTGCCTTTGGTCCCCGGCAACGGCGTCAAAACTTGACTCTCTCCGAAAACTACAAAATAGAGTTAGTACCCCACAAGAGTACGGGGGTCGCGGTGAAGTATAAACCGGTAATCCGGTATCGTTCTCTCCCAAGGGACCTAGCCAAATATAGGCTCTAGCACTCAACTCACACTAACCTAGCTTAGGATCGAATTGCAATTATTTGGGGAATTGAATATAAAATAAAAGGAAAAATAAAAGGACCGAAAATCTTTAGGTTTTTTATGGGGTTTTGATTTACTAAACTAGTGCAATGAAAATTAAAGCAATTAACTAGGCAATTGATTTAAATGTAAATCAATTAAAATAGAAAACTTGGATGTGATTGATTCGATCCACCAATTCACAAAAGAATTTCAATAGAGGATTTTTATAACTCAAATCAAGAATCACACCGTGGATTCTTGATTCGGAATATTTTGACCGTAAAACCTTGAGTTCATATTTAGTTGAGTGTAGGGATTAAACCAATTAATAGAACCCTAGAAGCAAACCTTAAAAATGTGCAAAATTTATACCAATTGTTGAATTGTGCATAAACATTACCAAATGGGTTATGAATCTAAGTTTTTGAATAAGTCCAACACCCAACCAAATAGAACTATACAAATCTATGAATAAAATTTTGAAGTTCATGAATCTCCATTGAAATACTTGAAAATCCTTGGTGGATCTTCACAATCACACCCAAGAGATGTTTAGCTACTAGAATCCATAATAAAGAGCATAAATAAAAGTAAATCTAACATTAAACTAAGTAAAACTAGTGTTTGGTTGCTAAGAAAGTGAGAGAACATGGCAAGAAAGTGAAGGAAAATACATTACAATGAAAGAAAGTTATAATTTCTACTCCTACATTAACATTACAAACATAAATCTAAGCTAAAAATATACAAAAAACACAAAAACCAACCTTGGAGGAGCTTTTCACACCACCCCCTTGGCTGCTACAAACCAAAAAAATCTTCCTCTCCCCCATTTTTTCGAACAACAAAGCTTTTAAGCTCTAGATCTGTATCGACCGATCAATCAGCACTGTTCACCGATCGTTCGGCCGATCGAACGGTGATTGTAGCGTTCGATCGGTAAATTCACTGTTTTTTACTGTTCACAGGTACTGTTCACCGATCGAACGGGCGATCAATCGAGCATTGTTCACGATCGATCGGTTACTATTCACCGATCGATCGGTAAATCACCTTCTCTGAAATTTGCCAAACCGATCGATCGGTTACTATCCATCCCTCCACCTTGAAGCTTGATTTTGACTACCTTAGAAGTCGATTCAGCCGATGCACATTAGAGGACAAATTGTAGCTCTTGAAGTCTTCTTTCCAATGGAACAATAACCAACTCAATCGGACATCGGAGTAAAAAGATATGGCCCAAATACCGAGACATGTCTAAAATTTCATGAACAAATTATTCGCTTTCAACCCGCTTTGATTATTCTTGCTTTTTTTTTGCTTTTATTAGCTTATATAACTTCCAAAACACATAAAAAATATACTCAAATAAATATCTAACTAAAATAAGATAATTAATTACAATATAAGTCTAACAAAGTACAAATTAAGGATTTATGATTACACATTTTGGGGTGTAATCAGTAGGCAGGGTCATGTAAGTCATTTAACACATGTACCCTTATTGATGAACAAAGAGGCATGTCTTCGTGTTATAACGATAACACATAATCAGTCTCAATGCCTCATGAG
Source organism: Euryodendron excelsum (assembly GCA_033060915.1). Taxonomy (NCBI): domain Eukaryota; kingdom Viridiplantae; phylum Streptophyta; class Magnoliopsida; order Ericales; family Pentaphylacaceae; genus Euryodendron; species Euryodendron excelsum. The sequence goes on from CM065398.1 coordinate 31,821,366, forward strand.
GTTTAAGTGGCTGTTTTGCTGTTAGAAAAATTATGATTTTTATTGATTTTCTTTTCAATAATTTCTTCCAATATATGTATAAATATATATATATATATATATATAATAAAGAAAAAAACCAAATACAAGCATCCGACTAATCCGTGAAACCATATCAGTGAAAAAACCTGATGACAAATAACATTTTTTTCAGTACTTCATTTGCTGTGCTTTTTACATCTAGCTATTTGTAGACACTCAAAATTTGTAGCCCAGTAGAAGCTACAGGCCCCCATCAAACACAGCTTGGATTCACGAGCACAGGACTCTATATTCTGGTGTTTGGTTTTCAAAAATTTTCTTCCTAGACATTAATCAAAAGATAGGTAGTCATTTCAAAATTGTGCAGTTGTTTCAGATCCTTCAGACGCTGCATTAGATGGTAACTGGTATACCTCGTAGATCTTCTTTTTCCCTCTTTCCAGAGACCAAAAAAACAAAAAAAAAAAAAAAAAAACAGTTGTTGTTTTTAGTTTTGAAGTGGTTATATAATAACTTCAACCTTTATTATTTTAAAAGCCAAATTAAAATAATTGTTATTGTGGAAAAAGCTTCTTAACTCGAGTTAGATAATTTTCAACGAAATTTTCAAACCTGTATACAATTTCTCCACTCAAGGCCAGGATTATTAAAGTAAGCATGGATCTTTAATTTGTTAAAACCCCCCATTTATTTATATTAGCTTGTGCCAAGACCGTGTACCCATTGAATTATGACAACTTTACATGCATGGTTTAGCATTAATTTTCTAAGTTTTAGATATGAGTTCAATTCTGATCCACTGAGTCATGGAAGTGAGCCAGCAAAGTGTGACACCTCGTTATGAAAATAAATTGAGGCAGAATATGAAAAGTAATACTCCTAAAAGCGTGCCATATTTGGTGTCCATTTACTAAATTTTACACTATCATTTTATCTAAGTTAAATTCCATATGTATACTGAAGGACTAATGCAAAGTATATCGCTCAACGTTAGTTAAAAATATCTTTAATTAAACAACCCTTTTTTTTTTATGCTCTCAAAAGATTCATTCTAACAAAAGACCTACTTTTGTCACAACTAATAAAATGAAGGATAAATTACACTAACAGTCCTTGTAATTTACCCTCACTCATAATTTTTTTTTTCCTTATAGTTCCAATTTGAACAAGTTTATTCTTTAAATTTTGAACACATGCAAAATTAGTACAATCGCTAACGGGCACGAGGGAAAATGACCATGTATGCAGGTCGTGGCCACAGTTGAAAGGCATAATGAAAAATTCATGCACCAGTTACAGATAAATCGAAATGCATATATACACATGTATGTGTACAATGGCTGGTGGTTGAAGAGCTAGTGGTGCGAGGTGGTGCTTGCTGCTAAACTGGGCGGAGAAAGGAAAGATGAATTTACCATAAAATCCCTCACTTGCGTGGCACATGCTGATGTTCCGTTCAAATCAATACCACATTATCAATAGGACCAGTTGCTATATTTTGAAACATAAAACTATATATATTGACCAGACAGAGAGTAAGGGTGAACTGCATGGACCATTATGGTAATTCGCCCCCAAAATTAATTTACTCCTAACCTGTCTTTAACTATGGGCTCCACAAAATTCTCATTAGTTGGTAAGTGCGGTATCAAAGCATCTTCCCATTTCTACAGTTTGTGTGTGATTATGTTATATAATACTACACCCATAATGTCATGATTATCCTTATTAAGGAGGATAACTGTAAACATCTTCCCATTTCTATAGAATTTGATTGCTGTAGTGCTGCATTAATCCATTGCTTTATAACGGCCCTTTTAATAAGCATTTTGTATAATTAACAAAGCACTTGATTGCTTTAGCAAGATGAGCACAAAACACACAAAATATTCTTGTTCTTGTCAAACATATGAATTTAAGTACAAGGGAATTTGCACGTCCAACAGTGCAATAGAAGAATACAAGAATGTAAAAGATTAAAACAATTCCAAACATGTAGAATCAAAACTAACCATATACTTTTGCCCACAGATAAATTTTTTATGTGGGCTTCAAACAAATTGTTAGTTTGCCTTAGTGCAGACTTTCCTGATTTCACCTGCCGAACCAGTAAGAACTCCAATCCTACCCATTTTAACCATAGAGACCCCAAAGTCCTTGAAGAAAGTAGATCCATGGGTAGTGGCTTGAAGTTTAACATAAGCTTTTGTCACACTGTCATCAAGTAGAGCTGCATCGGATTGGAAAAGTCCCCTTCTTTTAGCCACAAGTGTGTAGTAGTCATCATCAAATGTCTTGAAGCTTCCAGGGTCCATCTCTACAATTGAGTTTTGGTCTCTTGGCTTGCATTCCATTCTCAACTTTTTAATGTACTTAGGATCTAAAGTGGGATCTGTATCACCCTTTCCAGTGAAGTTGTAGAGACGATTGTTGAAGGAAGAACAGTGAGAAATCCCAATGGTGTGTCCACCTAGATAATGAAAAAGGTGTGTATTAATATCCTTTGATAGAAAACAAAAAAGTGATTGTGATTTTATGAAGATGTATAAAAATGTTATACGGTGTTGACATACCTGATAGCACTACTAGGTCTTTCACACTTAGACCCTTTTGAATAAACCCTGCTTTCAATGTGCTTATGTTTGCAGTAGGCGGTATTAAATTATTCGAGACCTCTGTAATATTTGATACTCTTCCATCTCTTCGTCCAGTTTCAGCTTCCCAGTATGGTCCCTTGACCTGAGAGTCAATACATTTCGCTTAATCATTTCATGACAAAAACTTTCAAGTCATAATAAAATTACACAAGATATATCTAGGGAAGGATTGTTACCGCGGCTGTTACATCCCTAGCTACTAGGGATAAGGTGTCGGCACAAGAAACAACTCCAGGACACTCTTTCTCTAATGCAGACTTGACTTTGTCTATAATTTGGAATCCTCTAAGGCTTTGATTTGGGACTGCATCTTTCTCTGCTTGATGATTTGGAGAGTTCAGCAGCACCGACCCATCACAACCCTGCAGACAACAATCAAAGAATTAGAACAATTAATGAGAAAGGGACAACGATGCCCTTAAAGCTAGCTTAGAAAATTGACTTTACAATACATACCCTAACAAAACAATCATGGAAGTGCATTCTCAGCAGAGGCGCAGCAAGAGTTGGTGCAATCGAGATGACTTGATCTATTGTTTTCTTAACTATGGCCTCAGCATTAGGGCAAGTTTTCTCGTAAAACCCTACTTTCAAGCCCTGCCCATTTGCAAGGTTGAAAACAAATGCCATAATGATCATTTTAACTAGGAAACGTGATGAAAGCTTTGAAATGGCCATGCCTGAAACAAAACAATGAACTTTACTTCTATTGCAATGAAATGCTACAAGACATACATCTCCTTTTATACTCAGCATAAACCCTCTCAAGCTGTTATGGAAAGGCTGTCGTTATTTATATTTTAGTTGTTTTCGCTGCAAGGATGGTGACACAAGTTTTATACTATATTTCTTTGATCTGGTCAGAATGATATTCTAATAACTAAATGAGCAAATGACCTGAATATTATAGTAGGCCCAAAACAAGATCAATTACCTCATCTGCTGAGGAATATCAAATCTAATTAACAACTCATCCGTGCATGTTATTCCCAGTTTTTCTATTTCTAAGATCAGTTGACCTTGCACGAATTAATCATGAGTAAGCTCTTCTAAACTTTCTTTTTTTTTTTTTTTTCTGTTCTAAAGCATAATCAAATTAGTTAATAAATCAAAGAGTGGCTCACATTATGCTTGTTCCAGGCCAGAGCAACATGAAAGTAACATCCAACCCAGCTACAAGCAGTTATCGTGACTGTTAAGCTACAGATATTGTCAAATTCATGGATTAGGTAAGTGTTTTTTTTTTTTTTTCCGTTATAACTAATTGCACGTTAGTGGTCACTTCAATTTTATTTGGAATTATTGACCTGAAGTGGCCATTAGTGTGCGAGCCTAACAAAATCTTGTTTACTAAACGGGTTGCTTGAAGATGGATTAAGTGACTGCCAATATTGTATTATTTCGTATCTAACTGTCTCGTAAATGAATGTCATCATTATGAGATAAATACCAATTAATTAGCACAAAGAGAATTTAAGTCTGGTGGATGTAATTTGTACTTTATTGCAACTGAATAGTTGTATATTATTAGGTATTGCTCTCCACATCACTGTAGGCAGGGTCAGGAAAGTCATTTAACACATGTACCCCTATTGACGAAGAAAGAGGTATGCATGTCTTCGTATTATAATGATTTCACTAATCACTCTTAATACCTCTGAGGTTTAAGTGGTAATTTTGTTGCCGGAAAAATTATGACTTTTTTTTTTTCTCTTCAGTAATTTCTTCCAATAAAAAAGTAAAAAAATTTAAAAAAACAAAAAGGCCAGTTACCAGCATCCAATTAATCCATGAAACATAATCAATGAAGAAAAGTGATGACAGATGGCATTTTTTTACTACTTCATTAACTGTGCATTTTACATCTAGCTATTTGTAGGCAATCAAAATATATAGCCTTGTAGAAGCTACAGGCCCCAATTTAAGACAACTTGGATTCACGAGCAAAGAAATCTATATTATGGGGTTTAGTCTTTTAAAAAAAATTCTTCCAAAACATTACGAGAGTAATAATTTTTTTAGGATCAGCAAAGAGAAAATATTTTAGTGATAATGAAGAAGACATAGAGGCTATTATTGAAATGGAAAGCCATAACAAACCAGACCAGAAACAGGGGGGATAAGACAGCTCAAAGACTTCAAAACAGTCAAGATAGTTGGCAAGCATCCAACTACAATTTCCTACGGCAAAGTTTTTTGACAACTTCAATGTTGTGGACGAAGTCCATTGCCTAGGGGAAAGTTTTTTAAATGCTTCAATGTTGTGGAAGAAGTCCATTCCACTGTAATCTGCCCATCCCACTTTTGTTCTAGCTTTTAACCAAAATGCTAGCTGCAGCTTAATGAGGTACATTGTATCTTCCCAAGCCAATATTTTGTTGTTGAAGGTGATACCATTCTTGAGAAGCCAGATGTTCCAGATTGTAGCTAGAAATAAAGAATTCCAGATAGTTTTTTCCCATCTAGAATTTTTTATACCAAACCACCATGAGGCATCATAGATAGATTTACTAGGGGCACCCAGATGATCCCCCACCAATTGAGGATTGTTGACCAAATCAGCCAAGAGATTTTGTAGTTTAGTAGAAGGTGATCAGAGCTTCCAACAGAGTCCTTACAAAGAACACACAATGGATTGGTGGATTGAGGCAAAATTTTTCTATGAAGCAGTAAATATTTGGAGTAGATTTTTCCCTGCAGAGCTAACCATCTAAACACTTGCACCTTTAAAGGGTCAGCATTCTTCCAGATGAAGGGAAAATGATATGGTGATGAACCTCCTGATTCTTGAATTGCCTTGCAGAAGGAATTTACAGAGAAAGCCTTGCTTGAATCCGCCTTCCAATATAATGTATCAATTTTGTTATTATTCAAAGGAATGGAGGATAACAACGTGATAACCTTCACCAGCTCCTCGCATTCCCAAGCTCTAAGATTTCTTTTAAAGGACACATTCTAGCTGCAGGAGCCAATAGCTTGATTGATAAAGGCATTTCTGATAGAAACCTCTTGATTTGATGTGAGAGAGAAGAGTTTGGGGAATGAGGCAAATAGAGTGCCTTGGTTATGCCAGAGATCAGACCATACGGAAGTGGAATTTCCAGCACCAATCTTGATCAATAGATTTTCTTTTAGAGTCTTGCTGAATCTGTCATTGCTAAAACTATATGATACAATACCTTTCCATATCCCTGAGGCTTTAGAGAGGACATATGCATAAGGAAGCCATCCAGAATTATCCAAGTGATACTTGCTACAAATTACTTTTCTCCAAAGAGCTTCTTTCTCAATACCAAATCTCCACCACCATCTAGCAATGAGGCCTACATTCATTGATTGGAGAAGTCTTATTCCTAAACCAACCGCCCCACCCCCCCCCCCCCCCCCCCCCCCCCCCCCCACCAACAACAAAAAAAAAAAATAAAAAGAAAGTTTCTCATAAGCTTTTCAATGGCAACTGTAACTTTAGCAAGCATCTTGAATAGAGATAGAAACTAGAGAGGTATGTTGGCTAAAGTGGATTTAAGAATAGTGAGCTTGCCCCCTAGTGAGAGGTGATTTGTTTTCCAAATTGAAAGCTTAGCCTTAATCTTGAGTATAGTACCTGACCATTCCTTTGAGAGCTGCTAATTTGGCCCTACTAGCATTCCCAAATAGGACATAGGAAATTTGCCAATGTTGCATCCCATTATTGAGGCTGCCATGTCCAAAAAAGCTTTATCTATTCCAATCTCATAAATGCAGTTTTTATCAAAGTTGATTTTAAGACCTGATATAAGCTCATAGCATCTGAGAATCCTTTTCAAATTCTTCAACTCATTAATATCAGCTGCATTGAAGCATATTGTGTCATATGCATATTGCAGTTGTATTAGAGGCATTTGCTCTCTTCCAATTCTGATTGTAACACTTTGAGAGCATTTCCTTGACACAAGTGAGTGGTTCCTTGACAAATAAAATAAAGGCAAAAGCTCAGTTTATGAATAGTAATGTGCAATTATGTGAAGACAGCTATAGGAGTCATTTCAAACCTTCAGAGAATTGTTCCCAATGAAGGGCATGGATTATTGAATTAATCACGGATCTTAATTTGTTAAAACCCGCCATTTACTTGTGCCAAGAATGTGAACCCACTGAAGCATGACAACATTACATGCATTTTTCTTAGCGTTAGTTTTCTAAGTTTTACATATGAGTTCAATTTGATCCACTATCACACTAAGTGGGCCAGCAAAGTATGACACCTTGTCAGAATATAAAAAGTTATATTCATGACAGTGTGCCACATTCTAATGTCCACTCGTGTAAATATATTTTTACACTATGACTTTATCTAAATTAAATTCTTTATGTATACTGAAGGAAATTATAAACTGCATCTGATAGAGTAACTTATATGGACTTATAAAAACAAATATATCGTTTAGTGTTAGTTAAAAGATATCTTTAACTAAATTACCCTTTGGTTTACTCTCAAAATATTCTTACCAACAAAATACCTACTTTTGTCGCAGCTAATAAAATTAAAGACAAATCACACTAATGGTCCTTATAATTGACCCTTAGTCTTAAAAAAATTTTTCTTATAGTTCCAATTATAACAATTTTAGTGTTAGTTAAAAGATATCTTTAACTAAATTACCCTTTGGTTTACTCTCAAAATATTCTTACCAACAAAATACCTCCTTTTGTCGCAGCTAATAAAATTAAAGACAAATCACACTAATGGTCCTTATAATTGACCCTTAGTCTTAAAAAAATGTTCTTATAGTTCCAATTATAACAATTTTATTCTTTAATTTTTTAACACATGCATAATGAATCCAATCAATAATGGGCACGACAGAAAATAACCACGTATGTAGCTCGTGGCCATAGTTGAAGGGCATAATGGAAAATTTGTTTGCCACTTGCGGATAGAAAGAATGAAAAAGCAAAAAAAAAATTAGGCCAGGGTTCTTGGCTATGATTGCACTCTAAAAGTGCAATTAGAACACCTTAATTTACCAATTGTTAGTCTTAGTTTATGAGTTTATGTTTCTTTAATTAGATTTTAGCATTAACTAAGTTATTTTACTTTGTATAGATTTTGAACTTAATGTGGAGGGTTTTGGGTGTATTTCAAATGAAGGGAGAATGTATTTTTCAAGACGATGCTATCAAAATACAAGCTGCTAAAGCTGTGGTATAATTAGTTGAAGCACGCAGAGCTGGAAATTTGGAGGGTCATATCTCCCAAACAAAAAAGGCTACCGGGGCCCATAATATATCGATTTTATATAACTTTTCGAGAGCTATTCAAATAAGTTGACCGTACATATGGTGGCTTAATCTGTACGGTTAAGCCACCGTACGTACGGTGATTCAACTGTTTGTACGTACTATTCACCATACATACGGTCTACAGAAAATTCAAACTTCAGAGAGCTTTTAAATAGCATATATGGAACCGTACGAAGTCCGTACGTGTGGTCAGTCCTCCGTACGTACGATATTTGGACCGTACATACGGTCCCAGTGCCCTTTGTTTTATTTTTACTGCTATAAATACAGGTTTGTAGGCGATTTTGGGGGAAATCTCATTTTTTTCTCAGTTTTTCTTAGATTTCTTTGTATCTAGGAGTAGGGTAGTGAAAGAAACTTTATTTTTTTGTATTTTCCTTTGCTTTCCTTCATTTTCTTTGTATCCAAACACTAGTTTTCTTCTAATTAAATGCAAGATCTATATTTTTTTATGCTTTCTCTCATGGATTCAAGTAGCTAAGCATCTCTTGGATGTAATTGTGGAGATCTACCAAGGATCTTCAAGGGGTTTCAATGGGGGTAAAAGAACTTTAACGATCTATCTTATATTTACTTTAATTTCATTTCAATTGAGTTATAGATCCATAGAACACTTAAATTCATAATTTATGTTGGTAATTGCTATGCACAATCATCTAATTGGTATAGAAATTACACAATTGATGGTTTGTCTTTATGATTCCTACAATTAAACATCAATCTACACTTAATTGAACATGAATTCGAGTTTCTATGGTCGAAATACTCCGAGTTAAGGATCCATGGAGGGACCCTTGACTTGAGTTATACAAATCTCCATAGAAAACCTTGTAGAGAATTGGTGGATTGAAGCAATTGCATCCAAGCTTTCCGTTAATTGTCTTCAAATTTAGATAGAATTGTTCTTCATACTTAGTGTGATTAGTCAAAATTGTAATTACAACTCTCTCATCATCTACATATTTTCGAATTTTTTTAGATAGTTTCAATTTACTTAAGTGACTTTCTAATTCAAATCAATTGTTGATTGTTTGTTTATGTGACTCCTATATTTGGCTTGGTTCTTTGGGAGAGAACGATACCAAACACTACTGGTTTACACTTCAATCGTGACACCCGTACTCTTGCGGGGAAGCTCAATTTTACATCATCTTTGGGAGCTATTCAGGCTATATAAGTATTTCATTGAATTCATTGGATGCATGTATACATACGCATAATACAATGGCTGGTGGGCTTTAAGCCAGAATAGTATGCCCATTTTGAAAGGAGCTGCACATGAAGAAGAGAGAAGGAGGGCAGGAGTATGACGGCACATGTAATCAATACAGCATCGACATTTATGCAGACAGATAAGGCTGTTACCGCTTCCCTAGTGGTATGAAGTGGTGTTTGGGTGGGCGAGATGGTGCTAAAGAGGGTAATGGTTGGGAGGGATGGACTAGGGAGGTGCATGTTGGTGCTAGACTAGGTGGGTTTGGCTCCCCTCCAGTCCTTAATATTCAAAATTATTCAGATTCTTTATTTCATTATGTCACGTAATAGTCACCTAGATCTACCAAATGATATTATCTTGTTCAAAACCACGATTTTACTTAACGTTAAAAAAAAACTAACAAAATGAGAACGTGGGTTTGAATCAGATAACAACATTATCAGTTGGATTTCATTTATCAACACATGCATAATAAGATAAAAAAAAATCTGGAGAATTCTGAATAATAAAGTTTGAAGGGGAGCTGATCCCAGATTGCGTTGGATGGTGCTAAGATGTGGTCAGGGGTAGTGTGTCATGGTGCACAGGCGTTCAAGGGAGTTTGGCATTGGTGCAGAGTAGGCAGGGTAATGCGCGGTGATGCTAGATAAGGGAGGAGTGGGAGAGGCAGTGGGGCAATTGAAGGTGGAGAAAGGTCAGGGGAGGAGAGGTGGGTTAGTGGAGGGTGGTCGCGCTAGTGGAAAGGATATATGTACAAATATATGTATATATGATTTTGTCACAAATGATGAAGGTTGCAAGAGAAGAAGAGAAGAGATAAGAAAATGATGAATTTACCATTATATCCTCGCGTGAGTGGCACGTGCTGATGTTCAGTTCAAATTAATTTCTAATAAATTATAGGACCAAATGCTATATTTTAAAAAAATAAACTATAGCAACCAAATTGAGACTAAGGGTGAACTACATAGATCATTATTGTTCTTTGCCCTAAAATTAATTTACTCCTAAACTGTCATTAACAATGGGCTCCACAAAATTCTCATTAATTGTTAAGTCAACACTACAAGAAATTTGGCCTTTTGTGGCACATAAAAAGTGCCGCTAAAAAGCATATAAGTGCCACAAAAACTTTTCGCGACACTTTATCGACATATAAAAAAAAGTGGGCAACTCCCATGTCACAAATACTTAGCGGCATTTTCTTGCTATTGTCAGCATTTTCACGACATTAATTTCCGGCATTTACAAGTGTCGCAAAAGAGAGTACATTACAACATGTTTTTTGGCGACAAAAACACTAATGATGGCAATACGCTACCCCTCTGTTATAATCGAGCTTATTGGCCGCACTTTTTGGTCAAAATGTCGTGAAAAGCATCGAGTTTTTTTGAAAAAACTGTTATCCTATTGCCACGAAAAGAATTCTTTTGCAGGATTTTTTAAATGATCTTTGGAATTACCATTAACAATTCAACTCGTCCCATTCATACCAACAATCAATACACAAAAGAAATATCTCATCAAAAATTTAATGCCAAAAATATAACCATATCCAACATCAATATTCAAACACTGCAGAACCATATCCAATACTACTTAATTATGTATTTACAAATTTCATGTTCAAAAAAATATTTCATGTCCAACACTCATAATAAATAGAAATTTACATAGCATCCTATCCAAACTACTCCACTGTTGCATAATTTCTATAAATCACCATTGAGGAGCGCATGAGGAGCCCAGTGCTCTGGAAACATCCCTTTGGTACCCCTGCATGCAATTAAAATCAGCAATACAATGTGTGACAGAGAGTTAATGGAACTAAATCTATCTCCCAAAGTCTATGAATGGAAAGAATAATAATCACAAAGTAGGGTGAATTTTACACATTTAATTCAACCACCAAGTAGGAAAGTGATATGGAAAATGATGGCGGGAATCTAAGGTCACATAGAAGATAAAATAAAAAATAAAAAAAAAAGGTAATGAAAAATAGTCTAAAGTAGGGAGACAAAAAAAAGACTCTTCAATGAAACAAAATCAATATATTAAAACTATAGGTAGGGAACTCCATTAAATGGATACATATGGAGAAGCAATATATTAAAACTACTATTAAGAAGGAAAAGACACAAGAGGCAGAACGAGGGAATCTGCTATGAAATTATAGCAAAATCTTTACCCAAAATAATAATTCTAGATGAAAAATGGAAGAATCATTTACAGCATGATGGCAAAAGAAAGAAATTAAAAATGAGTACACTATAAATTACCCAAAGGGAAAGAAATAAAGAAGCAAAGCCATAGCATCTAAAGTGTTTAAATTCAGCTGGTGTTGTGCTAGGTATGGTCGGCTAACAATCTGAAAAGGTTGGTATTACATACATAGTTGTACAGTTTAATCAGCATGTTTCAATTCCAACCAATTTAAATAGGAATCAATTCCATCTTTACATCCTAGAGTTGTCTTGATGTCAGTCAAAACCAAACCCAAATTCTAATGACAAGTTTAACCCATAAGTTGTGCTTCAGTTTGGACAAACTAAGTTGTGATAGAAACCAACCTACAATTCAGATTAAGGGACTGGAGCAGGAAAGAAGCTTTCCTCTTGTTGTATAGTTGCCCACCCACTAAGGATAAACTTTAATAAATACATAATCCTATCATTGACAAGAATAGGAAGGAGGAAAATGAATTAAAATAGAACAAAGCAAATTACATGGATTATGCATGTACAAAATTCAATTATACAAAAGGGGTTGTGCTTGATCTATTTAACAAAGTCAAAAACATTCCATACCTAAACTAATCATATAGGCAACTTCACAAACATATTGAAATAACATTAATTTGTTCCATTCTATTCTCATAAAAAAAATCATATCAGATAAAGGACATACCAATAAATGTAGCACGCCATCTCCAATGATAGCAAGGGTTTGGAATGGTGAAATGGTGCCAGCTTCGTACATGTCTAAGTTATGCACAAGCAAAAGAAAAAGGTCCAGGTCATATAATCCAATAAGAAAACATGTATTGTCACTTCATGTGAAGGTTATTTCTTTTAAATAATATGCAAGACAAAACCAGGTCAGTTAGTATCCAAAGGACATGAAAATAAGCCAATTGGATCAAGACCTCATTCCAACATGGTAAAAAATGCCCCATCCATTTTCAAGTCCTCTGAACTTGAGATCTTATCCTCATCTTTCTACTCATTGTATAATAACTACAAATACCAAGGGTTACATAAGTCATCCCTTATAACCACCCAACCCATTTGTAGAAATTCATAAATTAGTATAAGTGGATATCAAAAGCCATGAAAGTGGCAACATAGTTTTGCACAAAAATACCACATCGTTTGCATTTGACTGAGCCCTTTTGCTGTGACATGTAATCAAATTCTTATAATTCTGAGATGGGTGTCAATTATCAAGGAATTGCATTTGACATAACAAAATTTCTATTGCCAGCAAAAAAATTTAAACCAATTTCTGGAAAAGAAATCATAATATTTTTTAAATAGACCCAAAATTTCAACACCAATGCATAGAAAGGAAGGATTGAGTTTTCGATGGTAGGTGATGAGAAAAATCCTCACAAACAAACAAAATATAACTTACCAGTTGTGCCTGGAGAAGTGATACGCCTCCAGATGTGCTTCACAACCGGAGTCACTCCGTAAGAATACGGAGGTCGGGAATGTAGTAAAACCGGAGAATCCATTGTTGTTCTCTCCCAAGGGAATTCTGCAAATATAGCAACAAAGCTCAACTAGCATGGGCACTTATCTTGATGGATTGCAAAGGAAAATTCTTTTCTTTTTCTAACATAAAATAGACTGAAAATTTGTAGATTTTGAGATGATGGTTGTTCTATGGTTAGTGCAATAACTTAATAATTGATGAAGGCAATAAAATCCAGTTTTATATAATTAGGGAAAAGCTTGGACATGGTTGTTTCAATCCACCAATTCACAACAAGAGTTTCACATGAGAAGTTTACAACTCAAATCAAGAATCGCACCTTGGATTTTTGATCCGGAAAATGTCAACTATAAAAATGTGGGTTTATGTTTGATTGAGCATAAAGATGAAATCTATGACTAGCACCCTAGAATCAAACCTTAGACATGTGCAATACATATATCAAACATTGATTTGTGCATAAATATTACCAAGGGGTTATGAACCTAAGTTTTTTTTATGAATCTCATGCTAAATCAATTGGAACCATGGAATTCTAAGGATATGGCTTTAAAGTTCATACATCTCATTTTCAACCCTTTAAAGATCCTTGGTGGATCTTCACAACCACATCCAAGGGCTGTTTAGCTACTAGAATCCATATCAAAGAGCATAAATGAAGACAAATCTACTATTAAACTATGCAGAACTAGTGTTTGGTTGCTAAGAAAGTGAGAGAAAATGGCAAGAAAATGAGAGAAAATGACTAGAAAGAGTAGATAAATATTCAGTTCATATATAAAACATTCATTTACAATGATCCAAAAGTAATAAATGACAACATTACTAAGCATTAAAGTAAATCTAACTAATAACCTTACAAAATATCAAAAGTTCCCCTTTAGAAGCTCCTCCTTCTGTCCAAATCTGCAAATTTTTGACCTCCTCTCCTTTGTCCCGTATATACAGTTTTTATACTCTGCAGAAAAACAAACTCTGTACAGACCAATCGATCGGTGGTGGCATCCAATCGAACGGCCAATCGAACAATGAAAGGCGATCGATCGCCTGATCGAACGCAAAACCGACCTCTCTGAAGTTTGCATTTGTGTCGTCTGTTGAGGGAGTTCCAACGTCACCAATCGAACGGCCGATCGATCGGAAAAGTTCCCTCTCTGAAGTTTGCTCCAGAAGGTCGAACAGAGATCTCCGATCGATTGGTGCGCCTGGCAATCGATCGGCTGATTGAACGTTCCATGGACCGTTCGATCGGACGATCGATCGGTATGTTGGCCCGATCGATCGGTCATCCTAATTTTTGCCCGTTTGCCTTGGTTTAAGCTCCCATTCCTGTAAAAAGTGCACAAAAAGGGTTTTAATGCACTTTAGGAGTTAAAATACTAAATTAACACTAAAATTCACCTAATCAACCATCAATTTAGGCCTAGAGATTACTATTTTTGAGAGTAATCAAGAAGGCGATGGTAGCAGGGGCTCCGTTGTCATCTGCGTCAATAGTGGCAAAGGAAGTGGAGAGACCCAATTGGGGAAATCACTGTGGCAACCGTTGCCAGAGAGTCTAAGACAAGGAGGGACACTGAACAAAGCTCATAATGGTGAGCAAAAAAATTTGGTAGAGAGTGAGAGAGGGAGGGAAATCTTATTACGGTTTGCAATAACACAAGGGGCTGCAATGGTGGTAGGAGAGAGAGAGAGAGAGAGAGAGAGAGAGAGAAAGTAACCTTCGACTTCTATCTGCAAATCAACCAGAGGGATGGAGAGAATGGGAGAAGGAGAAAGACAGAGAGATGAGAAGGTGACCTTGGACTGCAGCAGCCGGCATCGAAGATCACGGTGACAATCGCTGCTCATAGTGGGAATGTCTGTTGTGTTAGGGAGAGGAGAGAAAGAGAGGTTGGTGGTGATTTTGACAAAGGCTAGAGAGAGAGAGGAAGAGTTAGGGCAAAATTTCACGAAAAAAATTAGGAAGTGGAGAAGAAGAATTGGGGGGGAAATTCACTCGATTCCGTGTTTTCCTAAAAATTTCAAGGATTAAAACTATCTCGGCATTTAAATAAAATGCCAAAAAAATTTTGTTAACCATCAAAGTAATACAAAACCCATTTAGCTTTTCGATTAACTGCTTATGCCAAAAAAAAGTGCGGATAAATATCCACTTTTTACAGCATTTTTTAAACAAATGTAGGGACAAATTAATTTATTATGACATGTTTCAATTAGTGCCGTAAAAATTAAAATTTTCCCAACACTTTTTTGAAAATGCCATAAAAAGTACATATTTGCGGCATTTTTCACAAACGCCGTAATATAAATGTCGGCAAAGCCATTTTTCTTGTAGTGCAAGTACCAAAAGGTACATCTTCCCACATCTATAGTTTATGCTCTAATTATGTTTTTATGTTACTATACTAGTAGTCATGACTATCCTTATTAAGGGGAATAACTGACAAAATCAGTTTAACGTCGTGACTTTCACCTATTAAATTTCTTTCTTATTTTCATGCATACGAATACTTTACACGAAAAAGAACTCCATTAATAACATACAACACAAATTCTTCCACACAAAATTAAATTCAATCAGCTGGTTGAGTCTTGATCATCGATCCTTTGTTGATTGAGGCATAATTCTGATTACGACCATATTAAACGGACAACACCACAATGTGTGCAGCATGGGTTGTTCATAATGTTTAGAATAAGATTACACTGGATATAGCAGTGGAGAAACATTTATCAAATACAAGGGCTTGATTGTTGTATTGCTTCATTAATCGAGTGCATTATTATAGCATTTTGTACAAGTACTAAAGGATTTGATTGCTACAGCAAGATAAGCAAAAAAAAAAAAACCAGCCTAATCATCTTATTCTTGTCGAAATGTATGAATTAAGTACAAGGGAAAAGAAAAAATACAAGAATGTCAAAGATTAAAACAATACCAAACATGTAGAAAACAACACTAACCATATACTTTTGCCCAAAGATAAAAATTTTATGTGGGCTTTAAATAAATTTTTAGCTAGCCTTAGTGCAGATTTTCCTGATTTCACCTGCCTTACCAGTAAGAACTCCAATCCTACCCATTTTAACCATAGATACCCCAAAGTCCTTGAAGAAAGTGGATCCATGGGTAGTGGCTTGAAGTTTGACATTATAAGCTTTTGTCTCGTTATCATTAAGTAGAGCTGCATCTGATTGGATAAGTCCCCTTCTTTTAGCCACAACGGTTTAATAGTCTTCAACAAATGTCTTGAAGCTTCCGGGGTCCATCTCTACAATTAAGTTTTGGTGTACTGGCTTGCATTCCATACTCAATCTTTTAATGTACTTAGGATCCAAATAGGATCTATATCACCCTTTCCGGTGAAGTTGTAAAGACGATTGTTAAAGGAAGAACAATGAGAGATCCCAATGGTGTGTGCACCTAGATAATGAAAGAAGCATGTATTAACATCCCTTATATATATAAAAAAAATTAAAAAAAAAAAAAAAAGAAGAGTTTCTGGATTATTGAAGATATATAGTAGTGTTATATGGTGTTGAAAAACCTGATAACACTACTAGGTCTTTCACACTTAGACCCTTTTGAATAAACCCTGCTTTCAATGTGCTTATGTTTGCTGTAAGCGGTATTAGATTATTCAAGGCCTCAGTAATATTTGATACTCTTCCATCTCTTCGTCCGGTTTCAACTCCCCAGAATGGTCCCTTGACCTGAGAGTCAATATATTTCACTTAATCATTTCATGACAAGGACTTTCAAGTCAATGATAAAATTACACAAGATATATCTACAGAAGAATTATTACCGCGGCTACAACATCCCTAGCTACTAGAATTAAGGTGTCAGCACAAGAAACAACTCCAGGACACTATTTCTCTAATGCAGACTTTACTTTGTCTATAATTTGGAATCCTTGAAGGCTTTGATTTGGGATTGCATCTTTCTCTGCTTGATGAGTTGGAGAGTTCAACAGTACCGACCCATCACAACCTTGCAGACAACAATCAAAGAATTCAAAAAATAATGTTCAAAGTGACTAACTGTTAGAAAACCAGAATTAAAAGACACGAAATATCAAATCATAAACATGATCATATAAACATTTTAGCAATAAATAATTGAACAGAAACAAGAAAAAGCAAACCAGTCGGGGCTCGTGTTCCACACGATATCCTTAAACCGAATTAGCCCCTCACCGTCGGTGCTTTAGTTATTGGGCTTTCGATTCCCAGGATACAGCGGCTTCTCGGTGTTGGAGGTAGCACGGCCTCGTTCACCCGGCGAACTCGACTGTGTTGTACACTCTCTAGACAAATGATTCGGAAACAAGGACAAAAAAAATGATTCGAAAACAAGGATGAAGTAGAGATAAGATGCTTGAGATAGATTGCTCTACACCAAGAAGAATGACCCTTATATAGATGACATGGATGCACATGAAAAGCCACCAACATTCATGGAGTATTATGGAATTGAATATGCAAGTTACATTCTTTCATCTTCTAGCACATGATGAAATCCAAAAGTCACACTCTTTCATCTTCTAACACATGGTGAAACTCCAAAAGTCACACTCTTTCATCTTCTAGCACATGGTGAAACTCCACAAGCCATTTTCATTCACACATGGTGGAATTCCAAAGGCCAATTGCATTCACACATGACCATTTGCATTCACTTATTTCCAACAATCCCCCACATGAATGAAAGTGGCTAGAGTACAAAGCTGACCCGACAAGAGAGAGTACAACGGATAATTCCCGCCTCAAGATAGGTAGCTTTTGGCTTTGAACCTTCTCTAGTGAAAACTTATCGGATTTACTGGCTGACCAGTGAACGTGATGTCTTGAACTGTTCTGCCATTTATGTAAACCAAGACAACAAGCCTCACGCAGGAACTTCTCCTTACACAGTTCGGTTCTCATGGTTGTGTTCGTTTTGGCCCTGAACACCGCCTGGTTTCATGAGTGTTTTTTAAGAGATTTCAGCCTTACAAATCTCTTTTGAAGCGGCCCCACTTCACACTCACATAGGTGACCTCTTGTCTAAGAGTATCCTGCTATACTCCGCTTGGCCTTCCAAGACACAAGAATCATTAAAAGCAAAGCTTAACCTTCACATTGCAGGCATCACTATATCACAAGAATGGGTAGTAGTGATATTTGCTCCAAGTTAAACACAACTCAATTATCCCTTTGAACCTAGATCTTGGGATCTCCAATCAATTAGGTTGGGTTTACCATTGGTGTAACTTTTATTTCATAGGCTTTAATCCCATTCCTCTCGACGTCTTGTCAACTAACTCTCTGTTTAACGCTTTGGTTAGCGGATCCGCAATATTATCCTTAGACTTCACATAGTCTGTCGTGATAACCCCATTTGAGAGTAGTTGCCGAATGGTATTATGTCTACGACGAATGTGTCTAGACTTTCCATTATACATATCGCTCTGTGCCCTTCCAATTGCCGACTGACTATCACAATGGATGCAAATCGCTAGCACAGGCCTTGACCATCTTGGTATATTTTCCAAAAACTGGCGAAGCCATTCAGCTTCTCCACTAGCTAAAGCTATAAATTCAGATTCCACACCCCCACACTTTTAAGAATTTGTAGGAAGGCTTTCGACCTTTCCACAATTCATAAGGGGTCTTGTCAGTTTTCTTGTGAGGTACCTTGTTCAAAAGGTAATTCGCAAAAAGAATCGCCTCCCCCCACAAGTTCTGAGTTAGCCCAGAAATAATCAACATGGAATTCATCATTTCCTTTAGAGTTCGATTCTTTCGTTCAGAAGATCAACGTGTAAATATTTGAGTACACAAATGCCTTAAAAAGCTTGCTCAACAAAAAGTTAAGCTTCTCAACAAAATCTCGTTAGTAAGCAATTCAAAAGAAATATAACAAACTCTTAAAAATAGATAGTACCGAAAGAATCATTACTACCCAACTCATATAAAATAAAAAATAAAACAAAATTATATCAATGTCACAGATCCAAAACTTATTTGAACAGTGTGGATAGAGATGACTACTAAAATATTCTGGTTTATCAAATCACGAATCCAAAACTTATTTGTTCAGTGAGGATAAAGATAAAATTTGACTACTAAAATATTCTGATTTATCAAAAAGGTAATTCAGTTTAAGATTGTTAGAAAACCAGAATTAAAAGACACGAAATATCAAATCATAAACATGAAAAGATTCTCATATAAACATTTTAGCAATAAATAATTGAACAGAAACAAGAAAAAGCAAACCAGCCGGGGCTCGTGTTCCACACGATATCCTTAAACCGAATTAGCCCCTCACCGTCGGTGCTTGAGTTATTGGGCTTTCGATTCCCAGGATACAGCGGCTTCTCGGTGTTGGAGGTAGCACGGCCTCGTTCACCCGGCGAACTCGACTGTGTTGTACACTCTCTAGACAAATGATTCGGAAACAAGGACAAAAAAAATGATTCGAAAACAAGGATGAAGTAGAGATAAGATGCTTGAGATAGATTGCTCTACACCAAGAAGAATGACCCTTATATAGATGACATGGATGCACATGAAAAGCCACCAACATTCATGGAGTATTATGGAATTGAATATGCAAGTTACATTCTTTCATCTTCTAGCACATGATGAAATCCAAAAGTCACACTCTTTCATCTTCTAACACATGGTGAAACTCCAAAAGTCACACTCTTTCATCTTCTAGCACATGGTGAAACTCCACAAGCCATTTTCATTCACACATGGTGGAATTCCAAAGGCCAATTGCATTCACACATGACCATTTGCATTCACTTATTTCCAACACTAACATGCTATGAAGAGCTAGCTTGGAATAGAGACTTAATAATACGTACCCTAACAAAACAATTATGGAAATGCATTCTCAACAAAGGAGCAGCAAGAGTTGGTGCCTTTGAGATGACTTGATCTGTTGTCCTCCTAACAATGGCCTCGGTGTAGGGCATGTTTTCTCATAAAACCCTACTTTCAAGCCTTGCCCATTTGCAACGTTGAAAACAAAGGCCAAAAAGATCATTTTAAGTAAGAAGCACGATGAAAGCTTGGAAGTATGTATCAGCATAAACCCTCTCAAGCTGTTGTGGAAAGGCTGTCGTTACGTATTTTAATCGTTTTTGCTTCAAGGATGGTTACATAAGTTGGATACAATATTTGTTTGAGCTAGTGGACACAACACAAGATCAATAATATCCAAATTGTTCCAAGCGATATAATAGAATAATGTCCACGATTAAGGCTGCATGATATCAAATCTAAATAATAACTCATGTATGCGTGTTATTCTAATTTTTTCTGTTACTAAGATCAGTTGACCTTGCCTGTAACAAGCCCCAAGTAATCATGAGTCGGCTCTTCTAAATTATTTTCTAAAACAATTTAGTTATCAAACAAACTAGATGCCCAGATTGTGCTTCTCACAGGCTGTAGCAACATGAAAGTAAACATTCCCACCCTGCTATAAATAGTTATCTTGAATGTTAAGCTATGAAGCTTATGGATTAGGTAAAGGTTTATTTTATATAAAATGCTTGGCACATTGGTGGTCATTTAATTTTGTTTTGATATATTGACCTGAAGTGGCCATTAGGGTGCAAGTCTATCAAAATCTTGTTTACCAAAATGGATTGCTTGAAGGTGGACTAATTCGCTGCAATTATTGTAATCTTTCGAATCTATCTGTATCGTATATGAATTGCCTTGTTAAGAGATAAATGCCAATTAATTAGCACAGCAAATTTTTTTAGTCTGTGGGTGTAATATGTGTTTTATTGCAATCGAAGAGTTCTTGATTACACTCCAAAAAGTGTAATCTAAAGTCCCTAAATGGTTGTTGTAAGTCCAATTAGGTTGTATATATGTTTTATTTTAGCATAATAATTGTCTTAATGAGTGATTGTGGGTATTTTGCAAGAAAACGGACGAATTTAGAGCAAAAATGGCCAAGTTGTATTTTGGCCGTACGTGCAGTAGGAGACACCATACGTACGGTAGCTTATACCGGACGTACGCCTGCAGCACCAGACCCAAACTTTAGAAAGTGCAGTTTTGCGTATGCCTCAGCGTACGTACGGTGGTTCCACCATACGGACGGTATCCCATACCATACGTACGCCTGCACCACAGGAACCAAACTTCAGAGAGGCCGATTCTGCGTATGCCTCAGCGTACGTACGGTACGTTCACCGTACGTACGGTACCGACTGTCCAATGTATGTTTTTGCAGCTATATCACTCCAAGATGACGCGATTTTTGCATCTATCATCAATTATAGCTTAGATTTTCTGTTAAGATTAGATATAGAGAGAGAAAGTGAGTTAGATATAATTTTCCTTGTATTTTCTTGCATTTTCTTACACTTTTTTTGTAAGCAAACACCATTTCCTTCAACAATTAATGAGAATTCTTCATGCTTTCTTCCATGGAATCAAGTAGCTAGACATCTCTTGGATGTAATTGTGAAAATCTACTAAGGATTTGCAAGGGCTTTAATGGAGGTATATGAATTGCAATGATTTATCTTATGTTTTCTCTAATTCTTACTTCAATTGAATTGTAGACACATAGAACAATTAGATTCATAATCTAGGTTGGTAATTGCTATGCACAATCCTCTAATTGGTATAAGAATTGCACAATTGAGGATTTGAATCGAAGATTCTTACAATGAACCAACAATCTACACTCAATTGAACTTGAATTCAAGCGTTTATGGTCGAAATCCTCCGGGTCAAAGTTCTATGGAGCGAACTTTGACTTGAGTTAAACAAAACTCCATTGAAGACTTTGTAGAGATTTGGTAGATTGAAGCAATTGCATCCAAGCCTCTTTATTAATTGATTTAAAATTTAGTATAATCGCTTTCAATGTCAAGCATAATTAGTTTAGTTTAGCAAATCACAACCTCTCACCATTCAATGATTTTTGGTCTTATTTCTAGTATAGTTCCAATTTGCTAAGCAATTCACTAATTCATCCCATTCGTTGTTTATTTCGACTTGTGCTACGCCTATATTTGGCTCGATCCTTTGGGAGAACGATACCGGTCCTTACCAGTTTATACTTTGATCGACACCCGTACTCTTGTGGGAAAGCTCAAGTTCAATTGCACATTTGAGAGCGAATCAGTTCTATACTATTAGGGAGTGCTCATCCACATCATGGTACGGAGGGTGATGAATGTCATTTAAAACATTTACCCTTATTGAGGGAGAAACAGGCATGGCTAAGGTCACATTGTAGTGTTGCTCAGTGATTCAATCCTTTGGAGAAAGAATTATAATCAACCCATATTACAAAATTGGTAGCTTTTTTTTTTTTTTTCCTTATGTTATAGGGTGTCCAGGCCTTTAGCCAACAACTTTTCCGAGCTCATGCAAGGCCACCTTCCATATGAATCATGTAAATTTCATACATTGTATAAGTAATGATTAATACAAGAGGGTGTGAGGAGAAATCAAACTTGAGACCTCATGCTTAGCGTCAAGACAAGCCGACTGATTCGCTCTCCCAAATATGCGTTGAGTTGGAGCTTTTCCCGCAAGAGCACGGGTGTCAATCGAAGTAAAACCGGCAAAGTCCGGTATCGTTCTCTTCCAAGGACCGAGCCCAATATAGGCATGGCACGAGTTGAAACCAACAATAAATGGGAAGAATTAGCAAGTTGCTTAGCAAATCGAAATTATACTAAAAATAGACCGAAAATTGTTTGGTTTGAGGTATGTTGTAAACTACTTGAACTATGCTAATTACACCTAGAATTGAAAGTAATTATACTAAATTGGTGACAATTGATAAAAGGGGCTTGGATACAATTGATCAAATCTACCAATTCTCTACAAGTGTCCCAATGGAGGGTTTTATAACTCAAATTAAGGATTCACTCCGCGGAACCTTAATTCGGAAGATTTAGACTATATAAATTGGGATTCATGCTCAATTGGTTGTAATTAATGATCAATTGCTAGGAATCTTAGGTTCAAATCATAATTTGTACAATGCCTATACCAATCAATGAGTTGTGCATAGAAATTACCAAATGTGATTATGAATCTAAGTTTTCTTAAGAATTACAACACAATTGAGATGAATTTGAAGAATTCAAGAGATGAAACATTGAAGTGTATATACCTTCATTGAAGACCTTGAAGATTCTTGGTAGATCTTCACAATTGCATCCAAGGAAGAGTCTAGCTACTTGATTCCATAAGAGTAAGCAAGAGTGATTGAAGATTTCTCATTGAATTAAGAAGAAATTAGTGTTTGTTTACAAGGAAAATGTGAGAAAATACAAGGAAATATAGATCTAACCCACTTTCTCTCTCTATATCTAATCCTAACAGAATATCTAAGCTAAATCTGATCATAGATACAAAAATCGCGTCCTCTTTTAAGTGATGTAGCTGCAAAATTCGCGCAGGCAGGGCCGATACCGTACGTACGGTTAGCATACCGTACCTACGGTTGGGGCTACGCTGAATTGCACTCTCTGAAGTTTACTCCTAGTGATGTAGGCGTACGTACGGTGGAACATACCGTACGTACGGTTGGACCACCGTACGTACGGTGACACTTACGCTGAATGCCATCCTCTGAAGTTTAGGTCTGGAACTGGGGCGTGCGTACGGTGGGACATACCGTACGTATGGTTGGACCACCGTATGTACGGTGTCTCATACCGTACATACGGTAACTGCACAACTTGGCCTTTTTGCTTCACTTTTCACCCATTTTCCTACATAAAACCCACCATCACTCATTAAGACATTTATTATGCTAAAATAGAACATATATACAACCTAATTGGACTAACAACAACTATTTAGGGACTTTAGATTGCACTTTTTAGAGTGTAATCACCACCCCCCACCTAGCTTTTGCTAGTCCCTAGCAAAAACGCAAGAAATAAAACAAAAATATATACAATGAAGATAATTTCCACTTTCGGGGGAGTCCCGAATGCATTTAGCATATGCATCAAGCCTTTGAACCCCTAGGTTACCCCTAGTAGACGAGTGGTGTCTTGTGAGGGCTTACAGTGATGATACCCACAAACATCCCTTTATGAGTTGCAACATTTAGACGAGATTAAGGAACAACAACTAATCAAGCCTCAATCATTGCATTTCACTCTCACTTCTAAACACTTATAGGATCATGCCACACGCCATGCAAAAGAGAGGTTTAAGTGAGTGTGTGAAATATTATGATGAAAAGTTCCATTCAAAACATCTCTAAACATAAATCCATCTTTTAAAGCTTTGATCCAAACCTCACTAGGAATACACTCTTAATTAAAAGACCCACATGGTTTTCACAATGGTATGTTCAACAATAGAGTAAATGTAAAGAGGCACATCAAGTGAACATACCAAATGCAAAGACTGACAGGATAGAAGTGTATCGACATTAGCATAGCTCCATGAAAGAATATTCAAAGTTAAGTATTGATTCAAAGAAATTGAGAAAATAGGCTTATACTCTATTGAAAACTTCAATCAAATACAACTTGGATCACCAATTCATGTAAAAGTGGAAATAGCAATGTAGAAGAGGTGAAAGGCGAGGGTAAAGAGATAATAAAAGGTCATAACATGCGTGATCAAGACATGAAATGGTAAATGCAAAGCAACTACAACTCTCCCCCTTTTGAATCATTTGATACACTCTTCTCTACTTATTGCCCTTACTCGAAATACCTTCATATCAACTCTCTTTTCTTCGCTTTTTTTTTCTTTTTTTTTTCTTATAGAACTCCCTTTTCCATTCTTCTTTTCTTCTCTTTTCTTTCATCCCTTTTTTTTTCTTCTTTTTTTATTTATTTTTTTTATATATATACTTCGAAATGCACTTTTTGTGTTGAAATTCCCAAATTGATCTCCCTCTCTCTCCCCTTTTTTTTTTCCAACTCAAGGAAGCAACACTTTCTTTTCTCACATAGGCGTCCCTTTGTGATACAAGAGAAGAAGTTACTTTGCATTTGTTTTTCAAATGATAACAACAAAAGGTTAACAAGGGTCAAGGGAGATGTATGGTTTGGCAATAGAAGGCTAATGGCTATCAAGAAGAATATGGTGTAGGATCATTTCTAAAGTTGTACAATCGAAGCATTTCATAGAATAAAAGTGTCAATATTAAGATCAAAACTCTACTCATGAACCAAATACAAGCATAATGAAGCTATTGAACTAAATGAGGGCGAAGAATTTATCATTGAGTAAATGTAAACGCTCAAAAAGGTGATAAATGCTCTAAAGCTCACAAGGAAATAATCTCCACTAATGTAAAGATGAACATGCTAGAGGTAGTAAAGATTGATACTCGTCATCAAAATTGTGCACACTAAGGTGGTCCCCTCTACTTAAGCATGAATGAAGCACAATCCATAAAGAAATTAAGTATAGAGAGATAATGCATCAATCTTAGCAAAATAAAAGCACATGTTCCTCTCTTCTCATCTCAAATAGCACTCTCTCAAGTTATGTCATGGTACTCGAAAACCAAGAGTCAACACATCCACTATGAATAATACAGGTCAATCAACAAACCACTCATGGATGCTAGCAATGGAAAGTACATAATGAGAGAAGCCATACAATACCGTCAACCTCTTACCACCATGTGATAGACAAAGATAAAGTATCCTTTAAATCATATCTGAAAAAGAACCTGTCTATACAAGAGATTGACATCCACTAAAAGAAATATATCATGTAAGCTCAAAACAGGTATATAATCATATAAAACTGAAATGGACTACATCAAAATGCTGCAGAGTTTTAGATACATCAATGAACAAAATGTATACATGGGATGTACATGAGATGTTATACAAATGATACTATGCATGTGATGCTATCTAAACTCTGCCTTGCGTAAGTCCAAACTCATCATCATCCTGAAAATCATGCTCCCCTAGAGATGTAAGGTCAGTAGCACCAACAGCTAAGTCGGGGAAACCAGTCTCCTCATCCTGTGGAAGTCTGGACAAAATATCAATCAACATCTGACTCTGTCTCGCCTGCTCCTATCGAACCTCCTCCTAGAACCTGGACTGAGAGGCCTAGAGCTCTGCTATCTGGGCACCCAAAACTGTCTGCACAGTAGTGATCTGTGCTATGTGTGCAGTCTCGAGAGTCGCATACCTCTGACTGAGCTCCAAATGGGCGGCTTGAAGTCCATCAACCGACTGTTGCATCGCCTGGATGGCTGCAGTCTGCCTCTCAATGTGTGAACTCTGCTGGTCAATAATCTGGGCTACTGCCTGAAACATAGGACTCTCCTGAGCTGGTTGTGGCTCGCTCTCAGTCTGAGGCTGCTGCTGCTCTCCTGGAACCTGTTCTCCCTCTGCGGGGGCCTGCTGCTGCTGTGCACTCTGCTGGGCCTGAACCAGTGCCTCGGCCCGCCTCTGAATACCCGCTAACTGACCCGCTGCCCTGTTCTGAGTGGACAAGGCGATGGGTGAAGCTATCGGAGCTAAAGGATCATTGACTAGGGCTGCCACTCCAACGTGCATAATCAACTCAGTCATCATCCCTGGAAATGGTAGCGCCCCCTGCGGCTTCGTCGAAGCTGCAGACTCATAGAAAGCGCCGAACATATATTTGGGAAGATCAATACTCCTACCCATCCCCAGAGCATAGTGTAACTGGCTTCTACGCCTGCCTACCTATCCTCGTCGCCCTAACGGAAAGATCGACCCGCAGGTAAAAACGAACATTGGTGCGTATCTCGGAGTAAGGAATTTCTTCTCAATCTGAGAAGAAATCCACTGGGTACCGGGTGCACAAATCTCTGCTGCCATGACCTCATGCTCTACCTCACCCTGCTGAGGCCAACTCAAAGCTGGGTCATAGACCCGGGGTAAACCGAAGAACTCTGCAAAGGTGGCCGGGGTAATGGTAATGGTCTTACCTCTAACAGAGGAAACAATACGCTCATCTCCGGCAACATCCGACAGTGCTCGGATGTTAGCCATCAACTTAGAGACTAAACCCGTCCTATACCGACCACTATACTGTGCTAATCTTAACCACCCCCGGCTCTTAAACATCTCTCTCCAAAGATAAGGCTCACCTGTGAAATGCTCGAGAATCATCGCTCTCTCCTGCACCGGGCCCCTCTTACTGAAAATCTGGTCAAATCTCTGTTGTGCCTTCCTGTCAACAAACCGGGAGGCATCAAATGCCACAGGAACTCTACGGACCTTCTTGGTCCGCGGAGCCATCTATGCTAAAGGATCTAACGAAACTACGAAACTAAAATAAGCTAATAAAGAAAGTAAAGGAAATGAAAAGAAAAGGCTCAAAAGGAATACCTAAGAGTGGACAAATGGCGGGCACGGGCGATGAAGACCACGGCTGAGATCCGGCAGGGCTCCGCTACACTCTCGGACACTCCCTCACTCTCCCTCACTAAGTCAGCTCTGAGTTGACTCAGTTCTAGAAATGAGTTACGTTTCAAAAAGGGAGGTTTATATAGAAATTAGGGGGGGGGCATCGTACGTACGGTGGTTTAGTGCGTACGTACGGTGCCGGCTGGCTAGCGGACGCACGGAGGGCTAGCGGTACCGTACGTACGCACTAAGACAGCGTACGTACAGTCACGAAGGAAAATGCACAGACCAGCTACAATAAGAACATGCCACGTCAGTGCACGAAATGGGGTACCACCGTACGTACGCTTGCACAAGCGTATGTATGCTGGTACCACCGTACGTACGCTATGAAGGAAAATCTACAGATTCCCAAAAAAAATAGCCTACTCTGTACAAAAAGAGAGAAACCAAGCCAAGAATGGGCTCAAAACAGTCAGAACAAAGGAGAATGCCTTGAAATCTACCCTCACCCCCCACCTAGAACGATGCATTGTCCTCAATGTCACACAATAAGCCGCAAAAACATGAATTAAGGCAACCCGGAGGTACTAAAGCAACCCATTATTTCATTAAAGATAGAAACCAAGCATTACAAAGCCAAGGGTGGCTCAAGCAACATAGAAATGAAAGATAGAGGACTCCTAGAAAAGGAGTAGAAGACACAACAAGCTACAATGAAAACTACCACCCGGATGGGTTACTCAAGCCTATTTCATAGAAGTGGTGGACCCGAAAGATGATGCGGCTTCCTTCTTGGTTGCGCTGGAAGATGAAGAGGGTGGCTCATTAAGGAGGCGAGAGGCCACCAAACAAGCAACCGTGACGGCATCGTCCGAAGGAAGGCGGGACAAAGCGGTGCATGTGTAGGCTTGCATGAACGCGGCATAGTCTGGGTCTTCTATCTCATCGGAATGCGAGGCTTGGGGAGCCTTTTCACTAGCCTTGGAAGAGTCCTTAGAAGAGTCCTTGGAAGCCATGGAGAAGGTTGAGACAAAGAGGACAAATGCACAAATGGGGCTGAATAATATGAGAGGTGAAGGCAAGGAAATGAGAGCGGAGGTCCCTTCTCTTATACACCCAAGAGATTGATTACTCGTAGAAATAGTAATCTTTTGGCTTAAATTGTTAGTTGATTAGTTAAATTTGGTGTTAATTTAGTATTCTAACTCCTAAAACGCGTTAAAACTCTTTTTGTACACTTTTTGCAGGATTTGGAGCTTAAACTAAGGCAAATGTGCAATCTTGAGTATGACCGATCGATCGGCCGATCGATCAGTGATCCTGCGATTGATCGGTGATGCTCTGTTCAACCTTCTGCAGCAAACTTCAGAGAGGGCGTTTTTCCGATCGATCGGGCGTTCGATCGGTGACGTCGAAATTCTCTCAACAGATGACACAGAAGCAAACTTCAGAGGGGTCGGTTTTGCGATAGATCGGGCGTTCGATCGCCCTGACCATTCGATCGGGCGATCGATCGACCGATCGATCAATCGTACACCGATCAATCGGTGTGTACAGGCTCTGTTTTTCTGCAGAGTATAAAAGCTTTTATTCGAGACAAAAAGGGAGATAGGTCATTTTTCTGCAGAGTTTGGACAGGAAGAAGGCTCCAAAAAGTGGATTTTTGTTATCTTGTAAGGTTTTTAGTTAGATCTACTCTTAATTCTTTGTATTTAATGTCATTTATTGCTTTTGGATCATTGTAAGTGGATGTTTGATATATATATGAAGTGAATGATTTTCTACCTTTTCTAGCAACTTTCCATCATTTTCTTGGCACTTTCTCTCATTTTGTTGGCAACCAAACACTAGTTCTTTATAGTTTAATGGTAGATTTGGCTCCTTTTATATTAGCTAACATGGATTCTAGTAGCTAAATACCCCTTGGATGTGGTTGTGAAGATCCACCAAGAATCTTCAAAGGGTTGAAAATGGGTTGTATGAACTTCAAAGTCATATCCTCAAAATTATATGGTTTCATTTGATTTAGCATGAGATTCATTAGAAAAACTTAGATTCATAACCCTTTGGTAATATTTATGCACAAATCAATATTTGGTATAGGTATTGCACATGTTTAAGGTTTGATTCTAGGGTACCAATTATATATTCCCTCTCTAGGCTCAATTAAACAAAACTCACATTTTTATAGTCAACATTTTCTGAATCAAGAATCCAAGGTGTGATTCTTGATTTGAGTTATAAACCTCTCATTGGAAACCCTTGTTGTGAATTGGTAGATCAAAACAACCATGTCCAAGTTTTTCTCCTTAATTACATAAAATTAGCTTTTGTTGTCTTTCATAGTCACTAAATTATTGTATGAAGCATATAACCATCATAATCTCAAAACCAACATATTTTCGGTCTCTTTTATGTTAAGAATTTTCATTTGCAATCCATTAAGATAAGTACCCGTGCTAGTTGAGCTTTGTTGCTATATTTGCAGAATTCCCTTGGGAGAGAACGACACCGGATCCTCCGGTTTTACTACAAGCGCGACCTCCGTACCCTTGCGGAGTGGCTCCAGTTGAAGCACATCTAGAGGCGTGTCAAGTTTTGGCGCCGTTGCCGGGGACCCAAAATCTCGAGGGTCGCTCAATCCAACAAGGGGTGGGAAGATATCAACTCAAGGAAGTTGATGATGTCAATGCTAGGGTGGCTACCTTAGCAAGAAAATTAGAGGCTCTTGAGGTGAAAAAAGTTCAATCGGTAGAGAGTGAGGAGTTGAGGGAAGTATGTTGTCTTGTGTGTGAAACCTCGGACCATACCACCGCTACATGCCCAATCATTCCGGGTGTGAAGGAGGCTTTGCACGGCCAAGTTAACGCAATTGGCCAATATTCAAGAGGAGGGGGTAACCCCTATTCAAACACATACAACCCGGGGTGGAGAGATCATCCCAACTTTGGGTGGAGGAACAATGAAGGGACTTCAAACTCCCACAACTATCAAGGAGGGTATCAAAACCCTCAATCATACCAAGCACCTCCACCTCCACAAGCACTCCCACCACAACATCCACCTCCACAAGCACTTCCACCACAACATCCACCTCCACTTTACCAACAAGCACCCGTGCCCCAATTCCAAAATCAACCAAGGCCATACCAACCCCTCCATAGGAAGCCCATAGAGGACAATGTTTACCAACTTGCCAATGACATGAGGGGGGTTAGTTCAAGGGTTGATAAACAAGAAAAAGTGCTAGACCAACACTATAGGTTACTTGAGGACATCCAAAAGCAAATGTCTACGTTGACACAAGCTTTGACCCAAAATGTCCCGGGAAGATTCTCGGCTCAACCTCAACCTAACCCGGCGGTTAGGCAAGTGCACATAACCGAGGGTAAGAGTGACCCTAGTTCGAGTCATGACCAAGTGCAAGCCATAACCACACTTAGAAGTGGCAAGACCATTGATAAAACTATCCCACCTCGGGATGAGACTTCTAGGAAGAGTGTTGGTCAAGAAGAGAGAGAAAAAGAGAAAGAGGAAAAAGAGCCGAGAGAAGGGGGGTGGGACTTAGCCAATCCCATTGAGATTTTGAGTGAAAGTGAGAGGGATAAGAGAAGGGACATAGTCAAACATGCTCCCTTCCCGCAAAGGTTGACCAAACCAAAAAATGAACTTCTAAATACGGAAATTTATGAAGTGTTTAAACAAGTAAAGGTCAACATCCCTATCCTTGACGCAATTAAGCAAATAACTTCTTATGATAAGTTCTTGAAGGACTTATGCACTTTTAAGCGAAGGTTGCATGTCAAGGAAACCACTATGATAAATGAAAATCAAAGTGCGATTTTGCAATGTAAGACCGTGCCGAAATTCAAGG
Organism: Euryodendron excelsum; assembly: GCA_033060915.1. Taxonomy (NCBI): domain Eukaryota; kingdom Viridiplantae; phylum Streptophyta; class Magnoliopsida; order Ericales; family Pentaphylacaceae; genus Euryodendron; species Euryodendron excelsum. The sequence continues at coordinate 31,852,497 of CM065398.1, forward strand.
ACCCCGGATGTCCTACTATTTCTTGTACCATTGGGAACACCAAGATCGATCGTGCCTTGTCAGACTTAGGGTCTAGTGTCAACCTTTTGCCCTTTTCAGTGTATAAGGAACTTGGCCTAGGAGAGTTGAGCCCTACTCGTGTTACCTTGCAATTGGCGGATCGTTCTATAAAGGTTCCAAGAGGTATCATCGAGGATGTTCTTATCCAAGTTGATAACTTTTGCTTCCCGGTCGATTTCATTGTCCTAGACACCCAACCTGTTGAGAGTTGCATAGCTCACAACCAAATTCCTGTGATCTTGGGACACCCTTTCCTAGCTACTTCCAATGCCATCATACATTGTAGGAATGGGTTAGTGAAATTGTCTTTTGGCAACACCACCTTCGAGCTTAACATCTTTTCGGTTGCCAAACAAAAGGGGGAATGTGAGGATATCCGGGAGGTAGATATCATAGAGAGCATAGTTCAAGAACACTTTGAGCGGGAGAGTTTTGAGGACCCTTTGGAGAGGGCATTAGTGAGAAGTGAACCGCATGCTTCACTTGATAGTGAGGGCATGGTGTCAAGTGAATTGTCTCATTTAGAGGGTGCGAGAGAGGAGTGTTTACATGTGGGTCAATGGACCCCTTCTTTTGAACCCCTCCACCCTAGTGCCGAGAAACCGATTCCTTCGGAGGAGAAGCCTCCCATTCCCGAGAGGAAGCCCTTGCCTTCCAATTTAAAATATGCATTTTTAGGGGATGGGGAGTCATACCCGGTTGTGATTTCCTCTAGCTTGTCTGGGAGCCAAGAGGAAGGGTTGATAGCGTTGCTTAGGAAACATAAAAAAGCCCTAGGATGGACTATCGCTGACCTTCATGGGATTAGTCCTCTTGTGTGCACTCACCATATTTTTTTAGAAGAGGAGGCTAAATCCATTCGTCAAATGCAAAGACGATTGAACCCTAATATGAAGGAAGTGGTTAAAGGTGAGGTTTTAAAATTGCTAGATGTAGGTATCATTTACCCCATCTCCGATTCAAAATGGGTTAGTCCGACCCAAGTGGTGCCTAAGAAATCGGGTGTCACGGTGATAAGAACAATGAGTTAGTGCCAACCCGTGTGCAAACCGGGTGGCGAATGTGCATTGATTATCGCCACCTCAATAATGTGACCCGAAAGGACCACTTCCCTTTACCCTTCCTTGATCAAGTCCTAGAAAGGGTGTCCGGTAAGGCTTTCTATTGTTTTTTAGATGGATATTCGGGGTACAATCAAATCGATGTAGCCCTTGAGGATCAAGCCAAGACAACATTCACTTGTCCGTTTGGCACATATGCTTGTAAACGTATGCCCTTCGGGCTATGTAATGCACCGGCGACATTTCAAAGGTGCATGATGAGCATATTTAGCGACATGATTGAGCAAATTGTCGAAGTCTTCATGGATGATTTTTCCGTCTATGGGGATACTTATGAAGGTTGTCTTGGTAATTTAGGAAAAGTTTTGATGAGATGTGAGGAGAGTAACCTTGTACTCAATTGGGAAAAATGTCATTTTATGGTTACAAGTGGTATAGTTTTGGGGCATATTGTGTCGGCCGAAGGGCTTGAAGTTGATAAAGCAAAAATTGAACTCATTCAAAAATTGCCTGCCCCAACGTGTGTGAAGGAGATTAGATCATTTCTTGGGCATGCCGGTTTCTATCGGCGTTTCATTGAGGGTTTGAGTGCAATCTCTAGGCTCATGTGTCATCTTTTGTCCCAAGATGTTCCCTTTGAGTGGACATCTTCTTGTCAACAAGCTTTTGACAAGTTGAAGGGACTTTTGACCACCGCCCCAATCATTCGAGCACCAATTGGTCTCTTCCATTTGAGCTAATGTGTGATGCTAGCGACTATGCCGTGGGGGTCGTCCTAGGACAAAGAGTTGACAAGAAGCCTTATGTCATTTATTATGCTTCTAGAACTCTCAATGAAGCTCAAATCAACTATACCACAACCGAGAAGGAACTCCTTGCGGTGGTTTTTGCACTTGATAAATTTAGGTCTTACTTGATTGGGTCATTGGTCATCATCTACACCGACCATGCGGCCCTAAAGTATCTCCTCATAAAACCCGATGCAAAACTGCACCTCATTCGATGGATACTTTTGCTCCAAGAATTCCATATTGAAATGCATGATAAAAAAGGGGTTGAAAATGTAGTTGCGGACCACTTGTCTCGACTTCCCTTAAATGGGCGAGCCATGGACCCAACCCCTATCGAGGAGCACTTCCCGGATGAGCATCTCATGCGTGTGAGTGTCGTTGAGCAAGTTTCAACCCCTTGGTTTGCGGACATTGCGAACTTCCTTGTCACCGGTGAGGTTCCTTCCACATGGTCATCCATTGACAAGCGTAAATTCTTCCGGAATGTGCGCTATTTTTCGTGGGATGATCCCCACTTGTTTAAGTATTGTCCGGACCAAATCATTCGCCGGTGTGTCCCAAATCACGAATTCCAACAAGTGATAGAATTTTGTCACTCTCATACTTGTGGAGGACACTTCTCCTCCAAGAAGACCACGGCCAAAATTTTGCAATGTGGGCTTTATTGGCCCACCATGTTCAAGGATGTACATACTTTTTGTGTAGCTTGCGATAGGTGCCAACGATTAGGAACACTTTCTAAGAGGCACATGATGCCTCTTCACCCCATCACTATTTTGGAAATATTTGATTGTTGGGGGATCAATTTCATGGGACCGTTTCCTAACTCGTTTGGGTACCTTTTTATTCTTGTTGCGGTAGATTATGTCTCGAAGTGGGTGGAAGCAATTGCCACCCGAAGCAATGACCACCAAGTGGTCTTGCGATTTTTGAAAGAGAACATTTTTTGTAGGTATGGCATGCCTCGTGCCATGATAAGTGATGGCGGTTCACATTTTTGTAACAAGCCCTTTGCGTCTTTAATGCGTAAGTATGGTGTGGTCCATAAGGTTGGATTACCGTACCATCCTCAAACGCAAGGGCAAGTTGAGTTGGCCAATCGGGAAATTAAGCGCATTCTAGAGAAAACCGTCAATCCAAATAGGAAAGATTGGTCTCTTAGATTGACCGATGGGTTGTGGGCATACTGCACGGGCTATAAAACCATTCTTGGCGCATCACCCTATAGACTTGTGTACGGGAAGGCATGTCATCTTCCCGTCGAAATTGAGCATAAAGCATATTGGGCGATTCGTCAATGTAATGAGGATATTGATGTTGCGGGTACCCACCGAAAGCTCCAACTCAATGAGTTAGATGAACTCCGCAATGATGCATTTGAAAATGCAAAAATTGCTAAGGCCCGAATGAAAAACGTTCATGACCAACATATCATTCGAAAAACTTTCAAAGTTGGCCAAAAAGTGTTATTGTATGATTCACTCTTGCATCTCTTTCCAGGCAAATTGCGGAGTAAGTGGGCCAGGCCATACATTGTTAAAGAAGTTTTTCCCCATGGAGCCATTGAGGTGCAAAACCTCACGAATGGCTCGGCATTTAAGGTAAATGGCCAGCGGCTAAAGCCGTATTTTGAGATGTTTCAAGGGGAGTTGGACTGTGTGGATCTCATCGATCCACCGTCCTTTGAGTGACATTAGATTGTCGTGTTTCATAATTTAGGAGTAGTTCTTTTGTTTTTCTTTTTATAGGTTTCTTTCTCTTTTCTTTTGGTAGTTAGTTGTGTACATTTGTATTCCCGAGAGTCCCGCCCTCCCCGTTGTTCTTTTCCTATTCCATTTTCCTCATGCCTTGAGGTCATGGCATGATTCCAGTTTGGGGGGGGGGGGGGGGGGGGCACCATTTGCATGATTCTGTGAACCATTCTGAGAATTTCTGCAGAACTTCAGAGAAGCTGTTTTTGCGATCGATCGGTGGGCCAAACCGATCGATCGGCCGATTGATCGTGTACGTTGCGATCGATCGGGCGATCGATCGGTGACGACTGCGATCGATCGGGCGTATCACCGCACCGATCGAAAGGGAGCAGTATCGATCGATTGGCCGTTCGATCGGTGGCGCTCCATTTCGATCGGTCCGCGAGGCGATCGATCGGTTCAAAGGGCCGATTGATCGGTGACCGGGTTGTCTATATAAAGGCCATTGTTTCACTGTTCACTCTCATTTCACTCGCACATACTTGAGAGTTTAAAAAGTCTGTTTATCTGTCGGAGCAGCGAGGCCCTGCCAGCTCACTTTGGTGGACATTGTCTCGTCTGTTCACAGTTTTCTGCGCTTCGAGAGGTATTCCTTCCGCCGATCTTTGTCCATTCTTTTCATTTCCAGCTGTACTTAGCTTTGTAGAGAGTTATGGTCGAGACTAGGAGTTCTGAGGGTACAGCTGGGGCGGGGACTTCTTAGACTCTGGCCCAGTTCTAGCAGCTCCAGCGTGAGCATGCTAGGAGGGAGAAAGAGGGAGAGTATGATTCCACTCGCTTCTAGGGGAGGGATCAGGAGCGAGAGTTTGGACGGGTGTGGAGCGCCCGTAAGGTAGTAGTGGAGAGGCGTTGGACAGTGAGTCAGTTTGATGCTGAGCCATATGGTTGGCTCCAGCCTTTGACCGACTGCCGGTGGTTGGGGTTAGCTTCTTTTAGGGGCCAGTACTCAACCACCCTCGTGGCAGAGTTCATGGCTAACATTTCATCGGACCCCGTTGGTGGCGACAGACATATTCTTCGCTCTTGGGTTCGGGGTAGGGATGTTGTTATCACCCCGGACTCCTTTGCTGAGCAGTTTGGTATACCGAGGGTTGCTAACCCTCAGTTCTCTTATGATGGGGAGCATCCACCATCTCATGAGGAGATGTGCGCTAAGATTTTAGCACCAGGAGAGTCCTGGACCGCTTCCCAGATCAGGATTAGGCAGATTGCCCCCAGATACCACCCGCTGTTCCTTTGGACTTGCTATTCGATCTTTCCACTAGGGAGGACGGTGGAGTGCAGTAGGATGCGGGGGCAGTTGATGTGGGCTATTGGCACGGGCAGGACTATTGACTTGCCCCACTTCATGTATATGGCATTGTGGGCCACAACTCAGGTTGCTACTCCCCAGTCCAGCATCCCTTTTGGTTGCTTTTTGACAGCGAGGATTAGGGCGGCAGGGGTTAGTGTTGCGGATGTTGTACTGCTCTCCTCTTCGACTGACATAGACTGGAAGACGGAGAAGAGAGCGGCAGGGCAGTTGTCGAAGAAGGGGGGGTCAGCTAGTTCGGCTCACTCGTCTTCTCAGCAGCCGGCTTCTCACACTCAAGAGAAGACCCAGTCAGGGGAGCAGCGGCAGGATCAGCCAGCGCAGGCTCAGGCTCAGGCTCAGGAGGAGCCAGCTCCGGGGACGTTACTTCAGACTTTGGCAGCTATTCAGGAGCAGCTGACCGCTCAGCAGGCAGAGCGCCAGCAGTAGCAGGCCGACATTATGGCTAGATTAGATCTTCAGGACACTACCATTGCTGCACTTCAGGGTCAGCTGATTGACATTCAGCAGCAGCAGCAGACCCAGTCCACTAGACTCCAGGAGATTATCCAGCACCTTGGCCAGCCTCCTCCGGATGATGGAGACCTCTTTTCGGATCTCCAGATAGATTAGATGCATTGCGCACCTCATAGCATTTCATTTCATATGATGTATCTAAATTTTTTTTTTATTATAGTGGATGTATTTATTTTTGAGCTGTTTGTATAGTGATCTTTCTTATTGTGGCATACCCTTTTTGTATACATTTGTTGTATTCTCTTGTCTTTTTCGTGTATATTTTGGCAGTTCAGTTATAGGTGTACTTTTTGATTGATATCCATATCGCATGTATTGTTCCAACCGAGGTAATGGGTATTGTATGGTATTCGTATCGCTCTTTTCTATAACTTGACACCTTAGCTATGTCCTTAATTGTTGATATCATTTCTTTTTGAATTTTTGTGATGGAGGTGTCAAGGTTGTTTCAAACAAGTACCATACCATGTTTTTTATTAAATTTGAGTTGATGATTAACCCACCTTAGAGATTATGATACATTGCAAGTTTTTGGCGTAAAATCATTATAAGAGACAATTCACATTATTGTGCACTAACATGTTATGTGATGCCGTGTGTTTCATTCTTATGCATGCATGTCCTTATAAGGTGGAGATTTTTACCGTGTGAGCTTTAAAGCCTATTTATCGCCTTTAAAGAGTGAATCACATTTATTCAAGATTATTTTGTTGATCCTTATTCATTGAATAGCTTCATTATTTTTTTTATGTTGGTTTGCATGTTCGAGTGTTAGATAGATTTATTGACCCCTTATACACTTTTGAAGTTTTGATTTGTTGTATCCTTCGGATTCTAAACACATAGGCCATTTCATTCCATTGAGCCATTCCATGTGTATTTTTTCTTCTTTTTAATATCCATATGCATGTGTATAAGTTTAAAGAGTGTCAATGCCAATAGATGCATTACTCTTATATTTGTAAAGTTGGAGGTGTATGGAGTTGAAGAGTAAAAAAAAAAAAAAAAAATTACATACATACATAGAAAGGGATGAAAAGGTGTGTTCAAAAAAAAAAAAAAAATCAAATACAAAAGAAGTGAGGTGAAGCAAGATCGTAAAAGTGATTCAAAAGAGTGGAAATGTGGAAGTGAATATCGTTGATCATCATGTGTAATGCACATGCATATGTTGAACCCTTTTACCATTTTCTATCCTCTTACATGGCTCTTCTCTCATTCATCACCCTTATGGCCTTGATATCCGAAGATACATGAATCTTTAATTCAATTGTGTATGAGGCACTTATGTCAATTTTCTAGATTATGCTTAAGCTGTGAATATTCCTTCATGAAGCTATGCCAAGTCGATACACTTACAATTTATTCGTCTTTGGTTTTGGAATTGCTCTACTTGCATGGTTTATACATTTACTCGTTAAAAGAGCTTTTCATTGAGGGACCCTGAGTGTTCATGTTTAAAGTTGAGTGTATGCCTTGTGAGACTTGGATCGAAGCATCGAGGACGTAATTGTACGAGTTTTGAATCATTAGGGTCATATGTCATTGGTAGTACGCGTCAATGTGTTTTTGTTTCTTCCATGCTTTATGCCTTTGCCTTGCTTTGGTTCACAACCTAGGTGGATGGAGATTTGACTTGAATAAGATTAATGCATGTGTACATTTTTGTTTTCCTCTTAATTTTGATAGGGACTATCAAAGGTTTAGTTGGGGGGTGTTGATTACTCGTAGAAATAGTAATCTTTTGGCTGAAATTGTTAGTTAATTAGTTAAATTTGGTGTTAATTTAGTATTCTAACTCCTAAAACGCGTTAAAACTCTTTTTGTACACTTTTTGCAGGATTTGGAGCTTAAACTAAGGCAAATGGGCAATCTTGAGTATAACCGATCGGTCGCCCGATCGAACTGTCCACGGAACGTTCGATTGGCCGATCGATCGGTGATCCTGCGATCGATCGGTGATGCTCTGTTCAACCTTCTGCAGCAAACTTCAGAGAGGGCGTTTTTTCGATCGATCGGGCGTTCGATCGGTGACATCGGAATTCTTTCAACAGACGACACAGAAGCAAACTTCAGAGGGGTCGGTTTTGCGATCGATCGGGCGTTCGATCGCCCTGACCGTTCGATCGGGCGATCGATCGGTGTGTACAGGCTCTGTTTTTCTGCAGAGTATAAAAGCTTTTGTTCGAGACAAAAAGGGAGATAGGTCATTTTTCTGCAGAGTTTGGACGGGAAGAAGGCTCCAAAAAGTGGATTTTTGTTATCTTGTAAGGTTTTTAGTTAGATCTACTCTTAATTCTTTGTATTTAATGTCATTTATTGCTTTTGGATCATTGTAAGTGGATGTTTGATATATATATGAAGTGAATGATTTTCTACCTTTTCTAGCAACTTTCCATCATTTTCTTGGCACTTTCTCTCATTTTGTTGGCAACCAAACACTAGTTCTTTATAGTTTAATGGTAGATTTGGCTCCTTTTATATTAGTTAACATGGATTCTAGTAGCTAAATACCTCTTGGATGTGGTTGTGAAGATCCACCAAGAATCTTCAAAGGGTTGAAAATGGGTTGTATGAACTTCAAAGTCATATCCTCAAAATTATATGATTTCATTTGATTTAGCATGAGATTCATTAGAAAAACTTAGATTCATAACCCTTTGGTAATATTTATGCACAAATCGATATTTGGTATAGGTATTGCACATGTTTAAGGTTTGATTCTAGGGTACCAATTATATATTCCCTCTCTAGGCTCAATCAAACAAAACCCACATTTTTATAGTCGACATTTTCCGAATCAAGAATCCAAGGTGTGATTCTTGATTTGAGTTATAAACCTCTCATTGGAAACCCTTGTTGTGAATTGGTGGATCAAAACAACCATGTCCAAGCTTTTCTCCTTAATTACATAAAATTAGCTTTTGTTGTCTTTCATAGTCACTAAATTATTGTATGAAGCATATAACCATCATCATCTCAAAACCAACATATTTTCGGTCTCTTTTATGTTAAGAATTTTCATTTGCAATCCATTAAGATAAGTACCCGTGCTAGTTGAGCTTTGTTGCTATATTTGCAGAATTCCCTTGGGAGAGAACGACACCGGATCCTCCGGTTTTACTACAAGCGCGACCTCCGTACCCTTGCGGAGTGGCTCCAGTTGAAGCACATCTGAAGGCGTGTCAGAGATCACATGGAAAACATCAAAGATGATGTAAGGAATGTACAAAGCAGTTGGAAGATTCCCTGCACTCAATCAAATGAAATGATTCTCCCCAACAACACAAGGCTAGGCCCACCAAACAACCTACTCCTACTCCCAAATCAACCTAAAAATGGAAAACAAACAAACTACTACAAACTCAACTAAAAACTAGGCTAAATGACTCTACGAAAGAATCCTATTCCTAACACCGTGTGAGTTACCAAACTAGAAACAAACAAAGAAAGCTAAGAAAAATTGGTCTAAGCTACTCCTACTCCTAAAGATTAGGGCAAAGATCATCATCAATCAAACGGTGGTGGATCAATAAGATCCACACACTCCACTTCTCCTTGGAAGGTCTCGAAGTAAGGCTTCAATCTTTGGCCATTCACCTTGAAGGCCGCCCCATTGGTAAGATTTTTCACTTCTATTGCGCGATGGGGGAAGATGTCGGTAACAATGTAGGGACCCACCCATTTACTCCGTAATTTGCCCGGGAATAAATGAAGGCGCGAGTCATAAAGTAGCACCTTTTGACCAACTTTAAATGATTTGCGAAGAATGTGTTGGTCATGAAACCGCTTCATGCGCGCCTTAGCAATCTTAGCATTTTCAAAGGCATCATTACGAAGTTCATCGAGTTCATTCAATTGAAGCTTCCGGTGGGCTCAGACGGTCTCACTATCCTCATTGCATTTCCGTATGGCCCAATAGGCCTTGTGCTCAATTTCCACCGGGAGGTGGCATGCTTTTCCATACACAAGCCGATATGGGGATGCACCAAGCACGGTTTTGAAACCCGTGCGATAGGCCCACAATGCATCGGTTAGCCTAAGGGACCAATCCTTCTTACTAGGGTTGACAGTTTTTTCAAGGATTCTCTTAATCTCCCTATTAGCTAACTCGACTTGCCCTTGAGTTTGTGGGTGGTAAGGTAGACCGACCTTATGAACCACACCATACTTTTTCAACAAAAATGCAAAGGGCTTATTGCAAAAGTGTGAGCCACCATCACTAATGATGGCTCGAGGCATTCCATATCGTGAGAAAATATTTTCTTTCAAAAAGCAAACCACCACTTGATGGTCATTGTTCCGAGAGGCAATGGCCTCTACCCATTTAGACACATAATCCACCACCACCAAGATGTAAAGTTAACTAAAAGAATTGCTAAAAGGACCCATGAAGTCGATTTCCCAACAATCAAAGATCTCTAATATGGTAATGGGCTGAAGGGGCATCATGTGACGCTTTGTGAGAGTTCCTAATCTTTGGCACCTATCACATGCAAGACAAAATGCATGCACATCCCTAAACATGGTTGGCCAATAAAGGCCACATTAAAGAATTTTGGCAGTGGTCTTTTTGGAGGAGAAATGTCCTCCACAAGCTTGGGAGTGACAAAACTCCATGACTTGCTTGAATTCATGGTCAGGCACACAACGTTGGATTATTTGATCCGGACAATATTTGAAAAGGTGAGGATCATCCCATGAAAAGTAACGCACATTCCGAAAAAATTTGCTCCTATCAATGGATGACCAATGGGATGGAACCTCACCGGTCACAAAGTAATTGGCAATATCCGCGAACCATGGTGGGGAAGCTTTCTCCAAAGATTGCACATGCAAAATTTGCTCATCCGGGAAATGTTCATTAATAGGGGTTGGGTCGGTGGCTCTCCCATCAAGGGGAAGTCGAGACAAGTGATCCGCAACTACGTTTTCTACCCCTTTTTTATCTCGCATTTCTATATGGAATTTTTGGAGCAATAGAATCCACCGGATGAGGCGGGGTTTTGCATCGGGTTTAGTGAGAAGATATTTAAGGCTGCATGATCGGTGTAAATGATGACTAAAGACCCTATCAAGTAAGACAGAAACTTGTCCAATGCAAAAACTACCGCAAGAAGTTCCTTTTCAGTGGTGGTGTAGTTGACTTGGGCATCATTGAGGGTTTTAGAAGCATAGTAAATGACATAAGGCTTCTTGTCAACTCGTTGTCCGAAAACAGCCCCCACAGCATAGTCACTCGCATCACACATAAGCTCAAAAGGGTGTGACCAATCAGGTGCACGTAAGATCGGGGCGGAAGTTAAGGACTCTTTCAAAACATCAAAGGCTTGTTGACACGATGGAGTCTACTCAAATAGTACGTCAAGGGACAAGAGTTGACACATGTGCCTAGCTATCACACTAAATCCCTCAATAAAGCGCCGGTAGAAACCGGCATGCCCAAGGAATGAACGCATATCCTTGACACAAGTGGAAGGAGGTAGTTTTTGAATTAACTCAATCTTAGCCTTATCTAGCTCTATCCCTTTAGAAGACACAATGTGTCCTAACATAATTCCGCTAGTAACCATAAAATGACATTTTTCCCAATTAAGTACTAGGTTACTCTCCTCACATCTCTCCAACACCTTACCTAAATTGGCAAGACATCCCTTAAAGGTGTCTCCATAAACCGAGAAGGCATCCATGAACACTTCCACAATGTGCTCCACCATGTCACTAAAAATACTCATCATACACCTTTGAAAAGTGGCCAGTGCATTGCACAAGCCAAAAGGCATGCGTCGATATGTATAAGTACCAAAAGGACACGTAAAGGTGGTCATGGATTGATCTTCCAAAGCAATCCCAATCTGATTGTACCCGGAATAACCATCAAGAAAGCAATAGAAGCTTTTCCGGATACCCTCTCAAGCACTTGGTCAAGGAATGGCAAGGGAAAATGATCCTTTCGGGTCATGGCATTGAGGCGGCGATAATCAATACACATACGCCACCCGGTTTGGATACAGGTGGGCACTAACTCATTCTTCTCATTCTTGACTACCGTGACACCGGATTTCTTTGGCACTACTTGGGTAGGCCTTACCCACTTAGAATCGGAGATGGGGTAAATGATACCCGCATCAAGCAATTTTAGCACCTCCCCCTTCACCACTTCCTTCATGTTGGGGTTTAACCTTCGTTGCATTTGACGCACGGTTTTAGCCCCTTCTTCTAAGAAAATACGATGTGTGCATAAAATAGGACTAATACCATGGAGGTCGGCAATGGTCCACCTTATAGCCTTTCTATGATGTTTGAGCAAATCTATCAAACTCTCCTCTTGGCTCGAAGATAGGGTGGAAGAAATGACAATGGGGTATGACTCACCATCACCTAAGAATGCATATTTCAAGGTTGTTGGTAATGGTTTCCTATCGGGAATGGAAGGCTTGGCCTCCGATGGAATCGGCTTTGTATCACTAGGTTGGAGAGGTTCAAAGGAAAGGATCCATTATCCCACGTGCATGCATTGGGCCCTCTCGTGACTTAAAGATGAAACTTCTCCTAAAACCTTATTTTGACAATCCAAAGCCTCATGAGGCTCACTCCTCAACAACACCTTCTCCAATGAGTCCTTAAAGAACTCATTCTCAAAATGATCTTGCACTATGGTCTCGACAATATCAACCTCCCGGATATCCTCACACTCACCCGGTTGTTTGGTAACTGAACAGATATTCAATTCGAATGTAGTGTTACCAAATGAAAGCTTCACTAACCCATTCCTTCAATGGATGATGGCATTATAAGTAGATAGGAAAGGTCTCCCTAAGATGACGGGGATTTGGTTGTGAGCTATACAACTATCCATGGGTTGAGTGTCCAATACTATGAAATCCACTGGAAAATAAAAGTTATCAATTTGGATGAGCACATCCTCAATGATACCTCTAGGCACCTTGATAGACCTATCTGCTAATTGCAAAGTGACTCGAGTAGGTTGCAATTCCCCTAGACCAAGTTCCTTATACATTGAAAATGGGAGAAGATTAACGCTAGACCCTAAGTCCAACAAAGCGCGGTCTATCCTAGTGCCCCCGATAGTGCAAGAAATGGTAGGACACCCGGGGTCCTTGAATTTCGGAATAGTCTTGCATTACAAGATTGCACTTTGATTTTCATTCATCATAGCTGTTTCCTTGACATGTAGCTTACTCTTGAAAGTACATAAATCTTTTAAGAACTTGGCGTATGATAGAATTTGCTTAATGGCATCTAAAATAGGGATGTTGACCTTTACTTGCTTAAGCACTTCATAAATTTCAGCATTTAGAAGTTCATTTTTCGATTTGGTCAACCTTTGAGGAAAAGGGGCATGTCTTAACATATCCCTCCTCTAATCCCTATTGGTCTCATTTGAAATCTCAAAAGAAGTAGTAACGGACTCCTTCATGTGATGCTCATCACTCTTTCCTTCCTCTCTCAATTGTTCCTCTTTCTCACCTTCCTTTGCCTTACCCTTCCCCTCTTGGTCAACACACGACTTAGAAGCTACATTCTTTGATGGAATGGTTTTATCAATGACTTTATCGCTTCTAAGAGTGGTGATGGCTTGTACTTGTTCATGGCTTGTTTGAGGGTCCATACCACCCTCGGTAATGTGTACTTGCCTAACCACTGGATTGGGTTGAGGTTGGGCCGGGAATCTCCCCATGACATTTTGGGTCAAAGCTTGTGTCAATGTCGACATTTGCTTTTGAATATCCTCAAGCAACCTAGTATGTTGATCCAATACCTTATCTTGCTTATCTACCCTTGCGTTAACCCCCTTCACATCATTAGATAATTGATAAAAGTTATCTTCTACAGGTTTCCTATGAGGAGGTTGGTACGGTTTGGGTTGATTTGGAAGTTGTGCCATGGGTTGGGGTTGGTAGGCTTGAGGTTAAGGTGCTTGGAATGGGGGAATGGGAGTGGAATAGTGTTGAGGGTTTTGATACCCTCCTTGGTAAGGTTGGGAGTTTGAACTCCCCTTATTCCTCCACCCAAAATTAGGGTGATCCCGCCATTCCGGATTATAAGTGTTAGAGTAAGGGTTACCCCCTCCTCTTTGGAATTGGCCAATCGCATTGACTTGGCCATGCAACACTTCTTTCACCCCCGGAATGATGGGACATGAAGATGTGTCATGGTCGGTAGTGTCACACACTAAACAACAAGTTTCTTTTCTTATCTCACTCTCAACCGCTAACATTTTTTTTCCTTCTAAAGCCTCTAATTTCTTAGTCAAAGTGGTCACTCTCGCACTCATATCATCAACATCTTTCAATTGATATCTCCCTACCCCTTGTTGTACGGAACGACCTTCGGGATTTTGAGTCCCGGTGAGTGCCCAATCCCTAGCCTTGTTTGCTAAACTATCAAAATATTCATAGGCTTCATGAGGTTGTTTGTCAAGGAATGTCCCCGCACACATTGATTCAATCAAATGTTTAAGTTGGAGGGTTAGAGACGAATAGAAAGTGTTGATGATGTGCCAATCGGCAAACCCATGGTGAGGACAGGTGTTCAAGAGGTCCTTAAACCTCTCCCAACATTGAAAGAATGTCTCCCCTATCATGGGGGAGAATTGGGAAATTTGTCTCCGGATGCCCTCAGTTCGGTTTTCGGGAAAGAACTTCTTTAAAAACTCCCCTTGGAGTACGTTCCATGAGTGAATAGACATAGGCCTCAACAAATTAAACCAAAGTTTAGTCTTGTCTTTTAAGCAAAAAGTAAAGAGTTTTAACAAGAAGACCTCTATCGGGCATGAGTTATCCATGATAAGGGAGCACGCATCCTCAAACTCTTTTATGAAGTCATACGGTTGTTCCGAATCCATTCCGTGAAATTGGGGGAGCATTTGCATGCTTCCCGGCCGAATGTTAAGGAAAGTGTAATGTGGCGGGAATACTATGCAAGAAGTTGGTGCTTGACGTGGAGGGTTCAAGTAGTCTCGTAAGGTCCTTTGATAGGAGGCAGCCATGTCGCCATGGTTGCTCCCTCTCTCCATGTCATCATCACCCCCTACATTATGATCTACCCCCGGAGGAATGGGCTGAAGATTAGGATGGACTTGTGGGTTGGGTGCATTCGTGCGGCATTAAGATTCGGATGGAAGACGTTAGGTAAACCTTGGTCATTCATGTTAGCCATAAGAAGAAATCCTAGGTCCACAACTAATGGAAGGCCAGGTGTGGGGGTGATGAACTACTCTCACTCTCAAGCCTCACAAGTCGGTTATGAATGTCCCTAATGAAATGTGGCATGCGATGATGAATGCAACAAATAATAGACCGTCCAGGTCATACAGCACATCATACACAATCATGCATTGCCGGACAATGGCTTTTTCTCTTGTTCCCCAACCGATCCTCCAATCTTTTTATACAAAGCAATACCACCGATTTGCAAATTAAGCACACTATCCTATCTCTACTAAATGTCTCCCCAAAAGGAGTCCTAACAAAATGCAATGCAACTATACCTAGGCCAAACAAAACAAACTAAACAAAAAGAACCAAAAATCTAAACACCTTAAGGGAGAAAGAGATTACCAAGGCCCAAAGCCGTAGATGCTTCCGTCGAGGGTGAGTGATCAACTCCCACCTGTTTACAATTTTGCTGTTCTGTTTAGTTTTCTTTTTCTCCTTTATTTGCTATTTTTTTTTTTTTTTTGGATTTTCTTATATGCAATTTGCCAAGTGCTTCTCCAATCCGCAACTGTTGGTGTTCGCCTTATGCTTTCGATCCCCAACAACGGCGCCAAAACTTGATTCGCTCTCCTAAATACGCGTTGAGTTGGAGCTTTCCCCGCAAGAGCACGGGTGTCAATTGAAGTAAAACCGGCAAAGCCCGGTATCGTTCTCTCCCAAGGACCGAGCCCAATATAGGCGTGGCACAAGTTGAAACCAACAACAAACGGGAAGAATTAGCAAGTTGCTTAGCAAATCGAAATTATACTAAAAATAGACCGAAAATTGTTTGGTTGGAGGTATGTTGTAAACTACTTGAACTATGCTAATTACACCTAGAATTGAAAGTAATTATGCTAAATTGGTGACAATTAATAAAAGGGGTTTGGATACAATTGATCAAATCTACCAATTCTCTACAAGTGTCCCAATGGAGGGTTTTATAACTCAAATTAAGGATTCACTCCGCGGAACCTTAATTCGGAAGATTTAGACTATATAAATTGGGATTCATGCTCAATTGGTTGTAATTAATGATCAATTGCTAGGAATCTTAGGTTCAAATCATAATTTGTGCAATGCCTATACCAATCAAAGAGTTGTGCATAGAAATTACCAAACGTGATTATGAATATAAGTTTTCTTAAGAATTACAACACAATTGAGATGAATTTGAAGAATTCAAAAAATGAAACATTGGAGTGTATATACCTCCATTGAAGACCTTGAAAATTCTTGGTAGATCTTCACAATTGCATCCAAGGAAGAGTCTAGCTACTTGATTCCATAAGAGTAAGCAAGAGTGATTGAAGATTTCTCATTGAATTAAGAAGAAATGAGTGTTTGTTTACAAGCAAAATGCGAGAAAATGTGAGAAAATACAAGGAAATATAGATCTAACCCACTTTCTCTCTCTATATCTAATCTTAACAGAATATCTAAGCTAAATCTGTCATAGATACAAAAATCGCATCCTCTTTTAAGTGATATAGCTGCAAAATTCGCGCAGGCAGGGCCGGTACCGTACGTACGGTTAGCAGACCGTACGTACGGTTGGGGCTACGCTGAATTGCACTCTCTGAAGTTTGCTCCTGGTGATGCAGGCGTACGTACAGTGGGACATACCATACATACGGTTGGACCACCGTACGTACAGTGACCCTTACGCTAAATGCCATCCTCTGAAGTTTAGGTCTGGAATTGGGGCGTGCGTACGGTGGGACATACCGTACGTATGGTTGGACCACCGTACGTACGGTAACTGCACAACTTGGACTTTTTGCTCCACTTTTCGCCCATTTTCTTGCACAAAACCCACCATCACTCATTAAGACATTTATTATGCTAATATAGAACATATATACAACCTAATTGGACTAACAACAACTATTTAGGGACTTTAGATTGCACTTTTTAGAGTGTAATCACCGACCCCTGGACTACCTTTTGGCCATGTTTGGTTGAGGGATAAGGAGTGTGAGAATGGAGATAATATTCCTTGGATCCCACAAAACCTATATTTGGCACACAAAAAAAAGTGTTGGATGATTACTCTTAGAAATAGTAATCTTTAGGCTTAAATTGTTAGTTGATTAGTTGAATTTCAGTGTTAATTTAGTATTTTAACTTCTAAAATGCATTGAAACTCTTTTTGTGCACTTCTTACAGGAATTGGAGCTTAAACCAAGGCAAATGAGCAAATGTGAGGATGACTGATCGATCGATGATTCTCTGTTCGACCTTCTGCAGCAAACTTCAGAGAGGGTGCTTTTCTGATCGATCGGTCGTTCGATCGGTGACGTCGGAATTTCCTCAACAGACTACACAGAAGCAAACTTCAGAGGGGTCAGTTTTGCGATCGATCGGGCATTCGATCGCCTCAACCATTCAATCGGCCGTTCGATCGGTTGCCTAGCGATCGATAGGTGTGTACAGACTCTATTTTTCTGCAGAGTATAAAAGTTGTATATACAGGACAAAAGGGATGCTAGGTTATTTTCTACAGAAACTAGACAAAGAAGAAGCTTCAAAAAGGGGTCTTTTGTTATTTTGTAAGGTTTTTAGTTAGATTTACTTTAATGCTTTGTATTTGTTGTCATTTATTGTTTTTGGATCGGTAGATTTGTCTTCTTTTATGCTCTTTGACATGGATTCTAGTAGCTAAACATCCCTTGGATGTAGTTGTGAAGATCCACCAAGGATCTTCAAAGGGTTGAAAATGGGTTTTATGAACTTTAAAGTCATATCCTCAAAATTCTATGGTTTCATTTGATTTAGCATGAGATTCATTAGAAAAACTTAGATTCAGAACCCCCTGGCAATATTTATGCACAAATCAATGTTTGGTATAGGTATTGCACATGTCTAAGGTCTAATTCTAAGGTGCTAATTATAGATTTCCTCTTTATGCTTAATCAAACAAAAACCCACACTTTTATAGTCGACATTTTCCGAATCAAGAATCCAAGATGTGAATCTTGATTTGAGTTATAAACCTCTCATTGGAAACCCTTGTTGTGAATTGGTGGATCGAAACAACCATGTCTATGCTTTTCTTCTAAATTACATAAAACTTGATTTTATTATCTTCATTAGTCATTAAATTATTGCATTAAGCATTGAACCACCATCATCTCAAAACCAACATATTTTTGGGCTCTTTTATGTTAGGAAAAGAAAAGAATTTTCATTTGCAATCCGTCAAGATAAGTGCCCGTGCTAGTTGAGCTTTGTTGCTATATTTGCAAAATTTCCTTGGGAGAGAACGACACCGGATCCTTCGGTTTTTACTACAAGCGCGACCTTTGTACTCTTGCGAAGTGACTCCAGTTTGAAGCACATCTGGAGGCGTGTCATTAGATTACATCTCTCTCTGGATATGTAATCCCCTAAAATAAAAAAATGTGTAATATCATGGAGAAGGTGATATGTTCCACCCTTGGATTATTATTATAACAGGTTAATATAATATTACATAAGTATATCACAATATAATACATTATTAATATTAATTTTGTAACAAATAATATGATTTATCACATCCTAATCAAACATAGTATGAGTAATCCTCCATCACATCATGATATTGCTTGATTTACTTAACACATCCAAGAATAGATACAGCGAAGTAGTACAAAATAAAAATAACCTAGTAAGACCAGGGTCGAATCACAGAGAACGAATGTAGTAGTTAAAACCCAAGAGACCAACGTAACCAAAAAATAAAATAAAATCTTTTTTGTAGTTTTGAAATGGAGGTTGACTCGCGCCACACGTGCACTCGAGATAAACCCAAGAGAAGGCCGGCGGAGTAGTATTACTCGGAGTACGAGATCGTCTCACAAGGAGTTGTGTGTGCACAATAACCACAAGATCTAGGACCACTCTCTCAATCGACCACTAAATTCTGGCAAAAACTCCTTAAAATGCAAAGTAAAAAAAATAGAAAATATATTCGTTGTGGAAATGGGTTGGTTATCTGAATTAGCTAACTAACTAAGAGAGATCGACTTGAATCAAGTTTGATTTTTTAACTTAATGTGACAAAGTCTCGGGATTGCCTGATCCAACCGATTATTGGTCTAAGAATTTTAAAAAAGGTATTCTATAACTCAAATCCTTAGACTACAACGTGAGTATCAGATTCGAAAATTTTAGCGATAGAAACGGGGTGTCCTTTAGAAATCCCACACCTAGAATAAATTAAATCTTTAGAATCGAAGACGAACACAATCGATTCGCGCAGCGCCTATACTGAGTATGCACTCACACATAAACGTTACCGAATATAATCAGTCGTCCAAGTTTTCAAAGGTTTCTAGAATGAAGAACAATAAGAACCATACAATTAAAATATTTAGCTTGAAAATCCAAAAACACCATCTTATGATCAGCCAAGACCTCCAATCTGTTTTCGTACTCAATCCCGAGATGGGAGAAGTGAGCTACTCATTCCTATCTATGAATAATTTCGAAAATACATGAAGAAGAGCTAGAAATTTGACTTTAAAGCAATAACTCTACCAACATTACAAATTTAATGCAAGAGAAATGAAAAACCATATATTGAACTAATGCTTTAGAGGTTACATTTATATCTAAGCATAAATCTAACAAACAAAAGGTACAATAAAGGAAGAAACTTACAAAAACCCTAAAGTCGTCGTCCCTTCTGCTATGATATATCAAAAATCACAAAAAGGGTTGTATTTATAGGGATTACAAAGTGAACCCTAAAATCTGGACAAAAAATAACCCTATTGTTCGAACCGTCACTGCATTTTAAACCATTTGAACCGTTGGGATGGGCGTTCGAACGGTAGGCTAATTTCTAATTTGCACGCCCACGGGTTGTTCGAACGGTCCATCTTGGAGTTCGAACGATGTGCCTTGTTTTCTTCTTTTCCTTCTTCTTACCGTTCGAACAGCTCTTTAAGGGTTCGAACCATAATCCCCTTTTTCGCTCAGTTTGAAATCGCCTCGTTTGAAGCCCTTGGAGTTAGAATTTGGCGAGACTCATTAGATGCAAACATGATTGTCTTGGGGAGAGCTTTCCAACGACTCATCGATTGCTCCGTTCCAAGTCAAAAGCCAAAAGTTGCACGCTTCTCAAGATAAGACCCCCGGGAATGTTCCTTAATGTTCAACGCTCTCAGCTCAGATCATTTCTTTGACTCTCAATTCACTCCTTTAGCTTTAGAAACCTGTAATCAGATTGAGAAAAAAGGTTCAATGCAAAATATATTAAAGAAAACAAACTTATCCTAAAACTACGACTAACAAGGGGTCGTTTAGAGGCAATAAACTACACTTTCGTTGTCTAATCAGAGGTTGCTAAACTAAACATTAACATAAACATAATAAAATAAAACAGTATTGGTTTCAATCACTTGACTTACTTGGGAATTATCAATACAGGTATACTAACTGCCAATCGTTTAACTTACTCGGATCTCATAAATTAGCAGATGAATATATTCAAAATAATCAATCACTAGACTATAATGTTAAAATCTTGAAATCTTCACTATCGACTCATAAATACTTGACAATACTTTGTCAGGGCATAAGTGTAACAAGCATAATTGAAGACATATGTTTTCAAATGTTCTAGCTTAGAAACTTATTTAATTAAAATCAAAGACCTTCACCTTCAATTTGCATAAATAAGCTGCTTTATCAAGGTAGAAGGTATTAAAAGCATAATTAAAAGTCTAAGTTTTTGAAATGAACTAAACATCAATTATTCATTAATATAACTCGATCAATTCCGTATTAGGATTAAGGGCCTTAAGTCATCACCAGAGGTTTAACATAAAAACATACCGAACAGAGTACTAGCATAAAATATACAAGTCTACAAAAAGTGTAGAGTAAACCAGCATCTACTTTACTTTTATACTACTCATATATTAATTACACTACTTCTAAATTTAATCTAGTCTAAACTCACACGAAACCATTAAATTTTCAAATGAATTTGAAATGAAAAGACAAACCTTAATCGATCAATCTCAACTTGGTCAAGCGATCTTCCCAATTGGCTCCAAGAATAAAACTAGCTACTAATATTGAAAAGTCTAGACATGGAAGAAAAAAAACTTTATAAACAAAACAATTTAATACAAAACAACATATATAAATGGAAGAAAAATAAACCCCCAGAAATAAACCTCCAAGAGAGAAGCCTCGACTAAAGGCCGGACTCGCCTCCTAGCTCTCTCTCTCTCTCTCTCTTGCCTCCTCCTCTTTTATTTGGTATTGGTTTTGCTATTTATAGACTCACAAGATGAAGCCATCCATTCCTTACAATGATGCATTATTCCTTTCTTTAATTATTAATTTCTTCTTGTCTTTTTTCCATATCAATTGCCTTCTTTTCATGTCAATTGTCATGTGAGTTGCCTTCTTTCCATATGAATTGCTTTCTTTCTATGTCAATTGCTTTTTTTTTCTCATGTGAGATTGCTCTCTCTTTTATCCAAAAGCAAAAACATGAGTTGCTTGTTTTGGTAGAGTTGTTAGAAAATTGATGTTTGCCCATGTGAGTGAATTTCAATCTATGAAAACTCTTTTCTTTCCATCTGGGTTTGTTCTCTCTTTTATCTATAAGCCTACAAAATGCTCAATAAAATTTATTTAAATTAAAAGTAAATTAATTAAAACCATTTATAATTATTTTAATACTAACAAACTTAAAATTAAAAACTTGTAATTATACTTTTATTATGTAATCAGATATTACTTATTAACCATTATTACTAGCACTTTTTTCATTATATAATATTATTTATCCTTCATTTGTTATCCTGCAAACGAACAGCGCCTTTGTTACATAAGATAAGGACAAGCGACCACTGGCGTGATGTGGTTTAGATGTGGCCTAGAAGCCACAATAAAACTCATACTTTAGTTTTGAATTACAGTTGGACTTGGCTCGAGAAGTAACAACTTTGACCTTGGGCTTAGAGTTTCCAACGAATTAGACGAACAATTAATGTCATACAGTGGCTGTTGGCAAACACTAACATGGACAAAACTGCCGAAGTATACCCTATGATAGTTGGTAGATATAACAAGGTTTGAGAGTCGCGAATCAAACTCATGATCAACGAAGCTAATATGTGTGATAAACTACAACACGTGTGCCTATGAAATCCTGATGATTAAATCCCCAGCTATTATTAGCAGCTGCTTGGACCAGCAGCTTATAAGTTATAAATTATTTTCAAAAGTCACTTTTTTAAGTAATTTTTTATAAAAATACGTAAAGTCCATAAGTGATTTTTTTAAACAAAGATTTGGTAAATAACTTTTTTAAGTGGCTTATTTAAAGGTGAGCCAAACAACATTTCATAAATAAGTTATAAACTAGTAAAATAAGCTATGTCCAAACACTTCCTCGATAACCAAATCACATCATGAATGTGGCAGTGTTGTTTTTTTTTTTTTTTTTTTTTGAACAGCAGCAAAAGAAAAATTCATTCAACATGAATCAAAAGAAGGAACAACAAGAAAAGGGGAAGCTCCAAGACTTATCAAGCATAGCTTGACAGAAAAGGGAGCAAACCACCAGACAAGAAAAGAAAATACACATGAATGACAAGAAGCCATAACAGAAAAGAACACCCTTAATGCTAAAGAGGGAAAATTGATAAATCAACCAAAGCACCAGATCATCTCTTGATAGCAAAATCTACCATATGGCAGCCACAAATAATGAATGCCAAAAAACCTTCATGTCACCAATCTTTAGAACTCCATTAAAGTCCTCCCACCCCACCCCACCCAAAAAAAAAAAAAACGGCCAAGGAAAGGAAGAGGAATTCCTAGAGTAAAGGCATTTTCCCTCATCATTTTGGGCATAACAGATTACAAGAATACACTTGAAACCTTCCATAAGATTTCCTTGTAGAAGAATAAAAATATGGACCACTTGGAAAAATTCCATAGAGAAGAATAGATTATCCCAAACACAAAGAATGCCCCTCAGAAATTCCACTGGAGTCTGATGCCACCACCTAATCAAAATCTCTAGCTCCCCATAATGATCTTACTTTACTATCATTGCATTCTCTCCACTTTGCTTCTTGTGTAAAAGCAAAACAAAGGACCTTTCTGAAACTAACTAATTCTTCGTCCTCTTTTTTCAGGCTTGCCACAGCCCCTTACAACCCAAGAGATAATCTTCATTAGCACTGACCTCTTTTGGAGAGAAAACCTTTCATCTAGCTACCTTGGTTACACCCTTTTTCTTTTTTTTGAAGTTCTCCATATCTTGCCATTCAAAATCCATAAGAGCCTTGAGTGTGTCATCATCATTATTATTAAAGTTGAGGCCCAAAGCTTTGCCTAACTTTAAAGTGTTTTATGTTTCTACCTGAATGTCTTCCTGGAGATTGTGCAGTATAATGGAATTTCTTAATGATATTCTGGTTAGATAAGGATGAGAGGGAGGCTGAGATAGCTTATCTTTTTGCAGCTCTGGATTTAGGTTTGAAGCAGGTTCCAGATATTTTATACCCCAGTTCAGAGAAGGATTTGTTTTTCTTTTGCTTCTTGGTTTCACAGTGCCTCTGATAATTTCAAGTTAAATCCTGCTGTCGATGGATTTGACGTGATCCTTCAGAACTTGATTCGGGTTGCCTCCGTTGATGGTCTCTTCTGATGGCAGAAGAATGTCCTGAGTTTCCCCCTAAACTGTCTTGGAACAATGCTTTGCTTTGGGATTGCCTTCAGTTGATCCATTATGATCCTTTAATTCTTTCTCCTCTATTTTTCTTGAGCTCTTTGGGTTGTTTCCATTAAAAGTACCACCTGATAATGAATTGTTCTGATATTAATTGCCGTCTTCATTAATGAGACATCCATTGGAATTGAGTTGGTTGTATCTTGATACTTGTGAGACCGGCTCTCATCAATAAACGTCAAATTTGAATTCATTTTGGTGCCATGGATAATGGATTAGTGACAGATTTTGGATTTGAAATTGCCCTATTAGAGTCCTCCACTTGGCTCAGCATTGCCAAGTCATCATTCCTTTGCACTGAATTGTGAAAATTTCCTTCATGATTTTCTCCTGGGGCGGATCCGGTCCCTGACATTTAGTAGCTTCAATCGAAGTTCGAAGATGAGACCCTCTATATAATTATGGATTTGCGATTATTCAAGGTTTTTTTTTTCCGTCATATAGTGAAAGTAAACAATAATTTCACAAACTAAAATTCACAAAAACAAAATCAAAATAGAAATTTAAACTTACAAGTGTAATAGACAAAATGTCAATACTACTTATCACAAGAACAGCCGAATTCCTGTCTTTTTCTACTTTCTTTTTATCTTTTATTTGTTTTTGGTAGACTCCACTAGTGTACAAGTGAAGAATAGACCTCTTTTTCAAAATTGGACCTTTTATTTGAAATTAAATCTCTTATTAAAATATCATTTAATTCTTTATTCTGAACTACTATATAACACTTCTAAACAATTGAAACCCCAAATTTTGAAGGGGCCAAAGCCTGGGCTGAGCTTGCTTCAGCCGAAGGCCGGCTCTGCCTGGGGATCAACAAGAATTTGCTGAAAATGGTTGCTTCTTGCTTCTTTCTTTGATGTGTCACGGCGTTTTTTTGGAACGAATGAATTTGGGTCATATGATTCTTTGTTCTGGGATGAACTTTAAGGTGTTGGTTGATAATATATATATATATATATATATATGAGAAAGAGAAAAAGAAAAAGAAAATAAAAGAAAAAAGTTTGTATGCTTATTAAAGGAAGCCCCCGTATTAGAGAATACAGAAATGTTTTGTTAAGTAACATGTACACTTTAGAGAAAATATTTAATGTAATGGTGTTGTCATATCATCACCGTTGCATTGAATATTTTTCCAAATTCCTTAGTGCACATTTAGGAGTAAATATTACTGGGTTCATACCCGCCAAAGTGGACGAAGGCTCCAGCCGCCAACCTTCGAGAACGCTGGCCGCCAACCACAACTCACCTATCATAATTGTTGAAGATTGAATGTGAAGCCCACCGGCCATGGAAGTTAAAATTGTGCAGCTCCTCCCTCCCCTATAAATAGAGGGTTGAGGTGAAGGAGAAATGTATCCCAGCTCAAGCAAGAGCAAAAGAGAGCAACAAATGTTTTTTTGTGAGAGTTGTAGTCGAAAGAGAGAGAGCAGATCTCCTCCTCCTCATCTGTTTTTTCTCTTTATATACATAGTGAAATTTCTTCTCCAATTTATTGGTGTGTGAGCGTGTGTTGATTTCTGACCCAACAAATATTTATTATAACGGTGATGACATGTCATCATACTGATGTGGTATCACAAGCAAATAAAAACGTACCAAAATATGATTTTTATCCTCATCATCTAAAATTAAAAAGTTAGTTAAGATATTTTATCCACACTACCTTACTAACTGATATAACATCTCATCACAACATACATACGTGAATTAATTTTATTAGTTTGTGATACCACGTCAGCAATAATGTCGTGGCATTGCATGGAATATTTTCTCCACATTTACAGTTGTTCTAAAACTCGCGTTGACTTAATCTCTCTCTTGATACTGTTGACTTTCAACCCGACCATGTTTCCCTTTGACTTCATATTGGAAATGCATTTTTTATTCATGTTATAAAAAATTAAGCCTCTTTAATTTATGATTAGATTAACATGTGATTAGATTAACACGTGATTAGATTATTAGATTTATGTGTGATTAGCTTAAGACAGCTATTTGTGAAGGGCGGGGATTATCGAATTAATCATGGCAGCTTAATCTGCTAAAACTACTTTTCTTTATATATATTAGAATGTGCCAGGAACTTACATCCACTCTAGGGTTTATTTTCCAAGTTATATATATACTGATGTAACCAATAAAATGCATGTGAGAGAGTAACTTAAACGAAAAAACTCTTATTTTATGTATTGAAAAGACTCTTATGAACCAGAGACGTGTTTTTCTAACAATTAACAAAATTAATTTGCTTCTAACCTGTTGTTACCTAAGTACTCGGGCAAAATGCTCTCCAATTCTCATTATTGATAAGTAAAGTTTCAGAACATCTTCCCACATCTATAGTTTGCGGTGTAATTTGTTTGTTAACACACAACTATACCTGTAAGATCTTGACTATCCTTACTGTAAAGGTCAACTAACAAAATGAGATGTTGCATCAGATTATTGTATTGCTTCATTATTCCAGGGGATTATTATGGCATTTTCGGTAGATGTTGCTTATAATTAGGAAAGAATTTGAATGCTTCAGCAACATAATTACAAAACACCCAAATAGTCTTATTCTTGTCAAAACATATGAATTAGGTACAAGAGAATTTGCACTTTACACTTTGCAATCAAAACAGTACAAAAAATAAGGAAGATTTACCAATAAAACAATGTAGGAAACAACACTAGCCATATAATTTAGCCCACAGGTGCAATTAGATGTGGGTTTCAAGCCAACTGTTAGTTAACTTCGTGCAGACTTTCCTGATTTCACCTGCCTTACCAGTAAGAACTCCAATCCTACCCATTTTAACCATAGAAACCCCAAAGTCCTTGAAGAAAGTGGATTCATGAGTAGTGGTTTGAAGTTTAACATAAGCTTTTGTCTCACTGTCATCAAGTAAAGCTGCATCCGACTGGAAAAGCCCCCTTCTTTTAGCCACAAGTGTGTAGTAGTCATCATCAAATGTCTTGAAGCTTCCGGGGTCCATCTCTACAATTGAGTTTTGGTCTCTTGGCTTGCATTTCATTCTCAACCTTTTAATGTACTTAGGATCCAAAGTGGGATCGGTATCACCTTTTCCAGTGAAGTTGTACAAACGGTTGTTGAAGGAAGAACAGTGAGAAATTCCAATGGTATGTGCACCTAGACAATGAAAGCAGCATGTATTAATATCCCTTCTACAAATAAATAAAGGGTTAATTTCACTTTTCATCCTTGCAATTTACCCTCAATTTCACTTTAGTCTCCCCATTTTAAAAAGTGACAGTCAACCCCTTGGATTTTTAGTCAAGTGCTATTTTGGCTCTTCCGTAACCGACCGTTATATTACTTAACAAAAAAATTTTAAAAAATCAATACAATCTTAAAACAAAGTATAATTAGTAATACAAAAATTAAATTTTTAAAAAGATAACTTAAATGGGTGTGTTAGTTATTTTTTTGGTGAAATGAGATTGTATATATCATCTTTAGGATTAATTATTAACACACCCTTTGAATTATGAATCAGTATATAATTAATCAGTGTGAATTAGCATAATCTTAAAAACAAAGTATAATTAGTAAGACAAAAATTAAATTTTTAAAAAAATAACTAATTTAACTAAAAAATAACTAACACACCCCGTTATTATGGAAAGGCTGTCATTACCCGGCAATTTAATTGTTTTTGCTTCAAGGATGGTGGCAGAATTTGGATACCATATTTGTTTGATATGGTCTGGATTATATTCCAATAACCCATTAAGCAGAAGACTTAAAAATTGTAGTAGGCACAACACGGTTCAGTGACAAAATCTGGCGATGAATCTCCAGGTTGGTTCAAGTGATATAACAGAATAATTGGCAAAATTAAGGCTGCATGATATAAAAATATAAATAACAAGTCATCTATTCATGTTATTCTAAGTTTTTCTGTCACTTAGATCAGTTGACCTTGCCTGTAACATGCAACAATTATTCATTAGTTAGGTCACCTAAAGATTTTTTTTCCTAAAGAATAGTCAATTTAGTTAATAAACCAACTAGTAGCCACCAGTATGGTTATTTCAACATGAAAATAACATTCCAACGATTCTACAAATAGTTATCTTAACTGTTAAGCTAAAGACATTGTCACAGCTATGGATTAGGTGAAGGTTTTATTATACAAAATGCATAGCACGTTGGCGGTCACTTTATTTTTGTTTGGAGTTCTTGACCTGAAGTGGCCAGGAAGGTGCGAGTCTTAACCAAATCTTGTTTACCAAATGGATTGCTTGAAGTTGCATTAAGTTGCTGCAAATATTTTAATCTTTCCAATCTAACTGTATCGTATATGAATTGTTGTGTTATGAGACAAATACTAATTAATTAGCACAAAAAAGAATTAAATCTTGTGGGTGTAATTTGTACTTTATTGCAACTGAATATTTGTATATCATTAGTAATTGCTCGTCAATATCATGGTAGGCAGGATCCTGAAAGTCATTTAAGAAATGCTACAAAACCATTCTAGAGTGCGAGGGGGAATTAGTTAGT
Source organism: Euryodendron excelsum (assembly GCA_033060915.1). Taxonomy (NCBI): domain Eukaryota; kingdom Viridiplantae; phylum Streptophyta; class Magnoliopsida; order Ericales; family Pentaphylacaceae; genus Euryodendron; species Euryodendron excelsum. The sequence continues at coordinate 31,880,480 of CM065398.1, forward strand.
ACCAAAATGTCCGAGGATTCAATTATTCCTATATGTCCTCGAATTTGGTATCTTCACCCCTTCATTTCCTGTCTCTTTCGAAATATATGGAATTTTTCAGACCTTCACGGACACCTTTTGCCATTATTGTGGACTTTTTCGTTATATGCACGCTGTTTTGACAATCTAATCCAGGACTTAGTGTGGGGAAGCTATTGATAGAGAACCAAAGTCTCAATTCTAGTAATCTATACTCTTTCTGGCTTTAATATATTATATATCTATACACTGCACTTCACCATTTTGGCTTTTCTGAGGATAAGGACGAGAAGAAAAAGGTAGGTCAACTTCTAATTTTTGGTTCCTTCAAAGCCAGGGCAAGACCATGTCCAGATCTTATCTCAGTGAAGCTCCTTTAAGGACCACAGTTGGGGAAAGTCCTCTTTTACTTTACCCATAAAGCAAAATCCATGTCAAAAGCTTACATAAACATAGATATATGACTATGAAATTATCTCATGTTTCTATTATTCGAAGCTAGCTACATTCCCAAAGTAATATCACCATATCTAATTAATCTTCTTTCTATTTAATCTTCTTAGTTTCAAAATTTTCCCTTAGTAATCTAAAACCATTCAACATTTTTTGTATAGCAGAGCCTGAGATTGAGAAAAAAAAAATTAACTCGATCATGAGGATATGTAACGATTTCAAGCCAATAGACCAAAATAATAGTGAATGGTGTTCATGAAATTGGCTTGGCCTAAGCTACCACGGTTCATAGTTGATTTTGTAGGTGAATTCGTGCCCCACATGTGCATAATCACTCTTTTGATCAAAAACTCCTCCCTACCAACAATAGCTTTTGTTGAGTACAAATCATAACTCCACATAATAACTTCTTGGTCTTTCAGACTCAAAAGCTACCCATTGTCCAACCAACAACCATATATGGAGGGAACAAATCATCTCTCTCTCTCTCTCTCTCTGAATCACCATCTTTCAAGCTGGAAACCAGAGGAAGCTGGTAGAATGTTTGATATCATGATATGATGTGGTTTTAGTGGAGGTAATGATACAAACTTCTTCATTTTCTTTCCCCTCCTCCCTCAAGCTTATGCGAAATGGGTGTCAAGTAACTTGGAAGACAATTTTCCAAAACAAAAAAATGGGGTAGCAATGTTTTTTTGCAAAAGAAAGAGAGACCAACGTGTCCATTCTGCATTGGCTAAGAACCCCATAACCAAACCCTGTGGTGGGATTTGCACCCGCCAAACTATGGACTATAGACATTACGGTGTGATGTGATGCTCCTCATTGGATGGCCGGCCTCACAATACGCAAAAAGAATACATTTATATATGTACATACACATACAAGGCTGAACTTAGGATTTTGTTTTGAGTATTAGCTCTATATACAAAATTTTCTCTTATACCTACCCTTATTATATTGTTTAATTTTATTTGTACATGCTTCTAAGTTTAAGCATGAAAAATATATTAAGGTACTAGACTAAAGTTTTATATGAAAAATAAAACTAGCCGAAATTCAATATAAGCAAATATTGAAAAAAAAAGATAAATTAATTGTTTATAAACAAAAAATGATAGGACCCACAGTCTTAAGTGAAATTTTTTTATATTTTATAAAGGTAAGGCCTTAAAAAAGATTTTAAATTAATAGGACTCACGGTCTAAACCATTATACATATATATTTATTTATAGGAGGGCTCCACAAAAGTGCACACATATATTTACACATAGAGAGATGAGTGTACTATAATAAAACAGCATATAATTAAGTGGGTAAGAAGGATGAAGATAATGTGGTGAAAGTGGAATAGACCAATACGAAGGAAGTGGGTGCACATGTGTACTTAATTTTCACTTTGGAATCATTAATATGGGCTCCCAAACGTGGGACCCAAAAGAATTGACCATCATTCCAAGTAAAATTGTCCTTTGGAGGATGATTTTGAATGGTTGAATCATAATAGAGTGAATTTGGTGGACTTATCTGGAGTCTGAATTGACCACATCTAATACACTCCATGGACCATGGTTAGACAGACAAGCAATAACACATTCTTCATTAACAAAATTTTCATGATACATATCATGAAATGGATTACATGGATTAAAGGAAGTCTTTTAAGTTGTAGCTTCACTTACTTTCAGTTGATTTCTAATCATGGCTTTTCAAGGCTGGCAGTTAAATTCAAGTATTGAACTTTAAATATGCAAAGATCATGTAGTCCAAAACTAAAATAGTCATTTAATTTATTTTTGATACTTTATTTTTAGTCCAAACATGTGGTTCAATTGGCAAGATAGCATCAGATAAGGCTAACAAAAAAAATATTTAAAAAAAAAAAGAAAGAAGGAGAAAAATCAAGGCAGGAAGAAATCATGTGGTTATCATCAAAATAAATTTCATGAAAAAGTCCTTCCTCTCATAATCTCGATGGATGCAGAAGATATTGCATAAAAATATCTATATATATTCAATGGTAGGAATTTTCTTGAAGTCATTTTCAGAACTGTAATTGCAAAAGATAGTAATCCATTGTGTGGTCATTTTTATGTGATATGGTGAGCATGACCTTGGTATATTGTCATTAGTACCATTTGTCAAATACTGGATATTCTTCTTTCTTTTGTTTTATCTGTCATTGTTTGGAACTGAAAATTGCAGGCTGTCCATTTCATTTGTTACAAGTTGACATATATAAGAATCATACGTAGATTTTTCGCAGGACCAAGAAGTTTATGATTGATCGAATCACTTTCTGCAGTACACAATAATAAGGGCCGGTTTGATAGAGCTTAAATTAAGCTTTTTCATTTTGTTTTTTTGGAGGCTTTTTCTTTTTATAAGAAAAAAAAATAAAAAAAAACTGAAAAAGTCAAGTCAAAAATGTTGTACCAAACGAGCCCTAAAATGCGAAGTAAATGGCTCAAGTGAAAACACAAAAATAGTTGAAACCAGCTGAATGGGGAAAAGGTTCGTCACAATTTACTACGACGTACCCATATGCAACATTTTTAATAAGGTAACGTAGATCAAACACCTCTAAAACCTTCAATTATCAGCCTCGTACTAACTTTACAGTTTGAAGAATGGAACAAAAACATGTAACATAGTCGAAAGCATAGTTACCAGAAAAATTTCTTTCAGAGGAAAATTTTGCTTGCCCAGAAATTTACTTTCAAAACAAAGATAAAACTTTTATGAAATTTTAAGAGAAATTTATAGGAAACGATTCCGTATACGTCTCCAAAACTCTAACATAATTTAAAGAAATTTGTCAAAAACTCTTAAAAAATGTCGTGAAAACTTTTTAGAAACTTAGTTTTTTAATAATATATTATCTTTTAATAAAAATCTATTAGTATTTTATTTGGTCATAAAATTTTCTAAATACTTGATACTATTTATTTAGGGTTTTTAATAAAATATTTCATAGACATCCTATTCAATTTTATATTACCTTTTGTTTCCAATTTTTCATTTTCTTCAGGCCACGTTTCACGATTTCATTTTCTGTATTTGTGTCCGGCTTCCCCTTCCCTTTCTTTCGACGGTGGTCGGGAGACTTGTAATTCCTATAACCATATCTTCTTGAAGCACAAGCAAGTTCTGGGTTGAATCAAGAACACCCAAGCTTACTATGTACCATTTTGCCTTTAGAACATTTGAGAGCACTACTTTCGTCTCTGATAATGGAGGAAGGCGCGGAGGAGGAAGGTGTTGCATCCGTCATGTGCCTTTTGTGTTTAGTTACAGTTAACCATCATTCTCTGCGTGATTTTCTCTCTCTCTTTCGGCCTTCCTCACTTTTGTTGTGCATCAAGCTGTATGTGATTGTATTTTCAATGTTCGATATTTTATCTTTATCTATCCTATAGCTAGTAGAATCTGCAATCCAGATGAGCATGAGGAGGCTGTAAAACGCGTATCCTTTTGTTTGTTTATGCTCTCTCTTGTGGAATGGAATGTTCTAATGGATTAGCACATTTGGACCTTTGTGTATGATATTGCCTAGAGAGGCCAATATACAAACACCACATCAATTTGAAAAATGGAGTGTGAACATTAAGGGTTTCCTCCATTAATTTTGTGTATGATTTTGACTAGAAATTTCTAGTGTCTTGTGTACAGTACACTATTTTGTCATGTATTTATATTTATTTTATTTATTTTTTTGAGTATTTTTTTTGGGAATAGAGTAATCATGGATGGTGTTAAGAATCTAGGGCAAGTAAGATGAATTAACAATGCAGTTTTAAGATGTGACAGCTTAGTGTATTATCACGCATAAAGAGCAACAAGAATTTTTTTAACGAAAATCCTCATTTTGTTATAGAACAGGCAGTCTATTCCTTGTACTTTGAAATTGGGGGATTTGGTGTGAAATCACATGTTATGGACATGAGTATGTAAGAGTCACTGATATCAAATTGCATGTATTCATTTGCATCTTTTCGAAAGGAAAAGGGTGAAAAATAAGGAGAAAAAGAATAACCTTGTTTTTCTTTTTCTTTTTTCTTTTTCTTCTCTTTTTTTTTTATAGGTGCCGAGGCATTTGGCTGACTCTTCTCTAAAACTCATGCAAAATTACCGTTCACATTAATCATGTAAACTTCATGCATTACATAAATGATGTCTGATTACAAAGGGACGTTAGGAGATATTGAACTTGAGAATTCTTAATAGTGGGTCTCTAGAAAAAAAAATTGAAAAAAAAAACACGAACATTTTAAGAGTGCAAAATTATTTTCTTTTTCTATAATGCTTACCTTTTTCCCTACTATTAACTTTAGTTACGTTATGATTGGATCTTGGATTTATCAAGACAAATGAAATTACTTATATTAATGTAATCTTTAATATGTATCAATCAAAATATATATATTTTGGACAAATATCTTTTTATCTTTTTCTCATTTTCCTAACCGAATAAAAAAAATACTTTATTTTCTTTTCCTATCTCTCTCTTTTATCTTTTTTTTTTTCTTCACAAATTCAAAATCCTAACATAGCATTAGTGCATAAAAATAAAAATATTGAAGCAATCCCCTTAACCTTTTGCACATGTTCAATGTAACACATTAACATTAATCAAACACAACCTGCAGCTCATGTCCAAGGTGATGCTATAGTCTAATGCACTTGACAGTTGACAGGAATTTGATATTGAACCACCAAACCAAAGCTTAATATAGCATTCCATAATCTTCCAAAAGAAGCAAGAAAAACATTATGAAAATTGGTTCAAGTGTACACGCTTTGCTCATTTGTATACATTATCTTATAACTCTATATTAGTTGCCATTTTTATAGGATGAACGTTATTTTTTTACAAAAAATTTGTATAAAAAACTCCATCATAATAATGTGATGATTATAGCATTTTTCAATTAAGCGCTATTATGACAGATAATTTGTTTTAAGTTGTGTTTGAAACCCAAATTTGATGACAGAAAAGCAAAGGAAAAAAAAAAGGTGAGGGAGTTATTCTTTTCTCCCACCTTTTTTCTTTTCTTTTTCATCAACAAGTCTTTAATTCAAACATTGTGTTAAAATGAAAAACTTTCATTCAACTACAACTACACCATTCAACATAAAAAATAAAAATAAAAAATTATATTTGAATTTTCTACTTGCATACCATTATTCTTTTTGTACTCATTTGATCCGCTTATAGCTTTGTATTTTTTTGTTTTTCTTTTCAAAAATTTCAAGAGCACAAAACAAAAATAAGTTTGTCGCACATTTTTGTTTTTAATTCCTTGAAAACAGTTTTCAAAACAAAGTTCCAAAATATAAAAACAAAAAAACATAACAGAGAGTGTTTTCATTTGTTGTAAACGGAAACTCGTACCCACTTTAAACTTTCTTTAAAAAAAAATAATAATATATATATTTATTGTTTGTAAAAAATAATTATAAGAAACCTAAGACGCAACCGAACGATCATTCTCGTTCTCATTATGAGAGAGATCATTGTTAGGTGAAATTACAATTCATGGTACAAGTGCAGCTTGATACCTGCCAGGGCTGTTAAGTCATGTTTAATCATCCGTGCGAGGTGGTCCAATGATATGTGTATATATATATATTTATATATATATATATAAATATTCGTCATTATCGCCGCGGCCGTCAACTTTCACCTCTTGCCACGTATAAAAACCAAAAGAATAAAAAAAATTAAAAGAACCGCACATATACATACTAATAAATATAATATTTACTTTTCAGATACCAAATATAATATCTTCCTACCATATATTTAAAGTGCAATATTTCATTTAATACTTTTTTCTTGCTAATTAATTATTGTATTTACCCATTAGCACATTGCCAAGCTAGCCATTATTTGAGTAAGAGTAATGAGCCACATCAATAAATATGTGGGACCCAGTCCCACTTACACCTCTATTGTAAATAAATAAATAAAATAAGGTGAGAGAAGACAATGGATATAGGTTTTTTTTTTAAAAAAAAAAAAATGAAGGGCTTGGAAGAGGGTAAGGTAACTTGAACCCATAATCTTAATATGGGTAAGAGTCACTAACCGCTCTTCTCTGCTATAGCAGTTTTGTTTTGAAAATTTCTATTTTTAGAGAAAATTTGTACAAAAAAGTTAAAAAAACACTACCAAAATAATGTAACACTAGTATTTTTAAAATTATGAGCCAAAATAGTAAGAGTTTTGATTTAAAATAAAAAAAAATCACAAATAGTCAGATCATTTTGTAAAAAAAAAAAAAAAAAAGGTAAAAAATAATAAATAAAAAAAATTGTTTGTATAGCATTTTTAAGTAAACTAGACACACATAATTTCTTATGTTTTAAAAATATATAATAAATAAAGTGATAAGTGGTAACACTTGCTCTCTCTCTCCTTACCATGGAGGGAAAAAAAATAGTCTTTTGTGGTCATATTTTAAATCCTACAGCCCTAGTTCTTTTTTTTTTTTTTTCAAAAACCAAACTCAACACAACCTGGATAAACGGGAATTGTGAGGAGAAGTTATTAACTTAATTTGTCTTTTAGATTACATAATCGAAATATTAATTAATATATTTGTCGTCCAGGAACTGTAACTTTAGAGGTGCACAGCAGCTTATCATAGACCCAACCCCACCAAAGCACCACTGGAGATGCATTTAGAGATTAGTTTGTAGTTAATTAAAAAGCGTTACAAACACACAAGTGTACAAACAATAGACACCACCATCATTCACACTCATATAAACACCAGCGAAGCTTTAGAAAACTCCCCATTTCTTAGAGAGTCTCTATCTCTGTACAAAAACATCACACATGATTTGATCACATTCCCAATAATTCTCTCTCTCTTTCCAACCCTCTCTCTCTCTCTCTCTCTCTCATCCTCCTAGAAATTTCCCACCATCTTGTCTCTTACCAGCTCTAATTCTCACATCCTCCTGAGCAAGAATTCCTGTGTCTCTCACCCAAAACAAAAGCAGTTACTATATAGTTCATCAACAACTCATACATACATACAACTATATATGTATATATGTATGTGTATTGACTGGTTTTCGGTAGTTTAGGAAGAGGAGATGATTTGCAGGAGCAGAGGAAGAAGAAGGTATTATTGTTCCGTCTGTTTTAAGGTTTGGAGTTTTTTCAAAGAAACAAGTCTTCTCAAGTGTTGTCTTTCTTAATCATTCACCAGAATTAGTTTTCTATATAGAATTCTTTATTCATCAAGATGGACTGATTGAGATGTGTTTGTGTGTAAATTGTCAATGGGTCAGGTGGTGAACAGTGATTGCCCCATTCTGTACGCAAGCGCTCCATCGTCCCTCTCCATACGCCATATCTCTCTTTTTTCTTGTCTTTTTCTCTCTGTTTCTCGTACAAACTGATAGAAAATGGCGGAAAATCCGAAGTTGGTGAGCATCGGTTTTATGAGTCTCGTTTAGATTTCTCTTTGACACTGTTTCATTGGCAGATTTTTCTCAACCGAATAACTGGAATTGTCTGTGTCTCTAAATTTATTTCCCAGGAAACTTCTGATATGTCTTCCGAAGCTTGTGAATTAGATGAAATGGGTACCCAGAAAATCTCTGTTTCTGACCAAACAAACAGCTTACAATTCACAAATATCAAATCTGATAGCTTCGTAATGGACATGGAACGCCTGTCTCATCTCACCAATAAGGACAGAACTGCAAATTCAAGAATCACAGTACGTTACTTTTGTTCTTTGTGTTTTCTCTTTTTCTTTAATTATACTCTGTTTTGATTCAAATTGTTCCGAATTTCTTGTTCTTTTCCTCTTCCAAGAGGGATTGATTACCCATTAAATATCAGTTAATGACATATTTAATACATGAGCTTCGCAACTGATTGGTTTTTCAAGCATTATTAGACCTTTGATTCTTTCAATAGTAAATACATCGTTATCTGAGGTTAATTAAAAAATTTATATATAAATTATCGGCTTTACTTTTAGCCGAATGTTTCTTAAAGTCCAATGCTTTGTCAAACTTTATGAAGAATAATCTTATCTCTATGTACTTATAGATATGTATGCATTTATTTGCAGAGAGGCCTTTCAAGAAAAGGGTCACAGCAGCGAGGCAGCGAGAAGAAGATTAATTCAAATACTGGCAATGAGAGAGAGGCTAATTTTTTTGCTTCGGCTTCACCAAGAGGTAAAAACTATTCGCACTATATAGAGCCAATTCATGATTATACGAAAATGGAGGAATTAACAGAGCAAGAAACAGAGTCTCTCTGTTTCAACCTGTAGCTTCCAAAACAGAGGAAATCTGCCCCCATCAGGTGGTTGGTATTTCTCTGTTTTAGAGATTAGTTCAGATGTGAGACTGACGTAGATAACTCAACAAAACTGATGCATCTGAAGATACAAACAAATAATTAAAATCAATTCAGATCAATTAAAGCCAAAATACATCAGTTGCAATGTCTTTGGCGTCATTTATACGTTAATCAATTTATTACTAAAGGCTAGTTTCTTAAACAATCTGTTTGGATGTGATTAACATGAATGAATTAGTCATCTTCTTAAGTGGGGTCTATAACGACGTGGGGATTACTGCACAGTTTTTTATATTTCGGATTGTCCTTTTTATTCTAAATGCTAAGCACAGTTGGGATATGGCTTAAACGAAGAAATAATGGATGAGAAACAGAACAAATTCGGAGCAAAAACAGGGTTACCCCACGTTCTATTATTAATATTAAGTATTATTTGCTAAGCCTGGTGGGCTTGATGCTGGTTGAAGAAGATTAGGTTGCATACATAATGCAAGTACTTATAAGGCAACATAAAATCTGGTTTAGTTTATTTCAGAATTCATTCTAGATGCAGTTTGTAAAATTAGGGTTCTGAACAAATAGTGCTGCTAGATGTTGTCTCTTCTTCGATTTGTTAAAATCTCATTTGAAAGTCGTCATTATCTAAACAAACTAGGCTTTAACACATTTTGGATCTCCTTAATTTTCTGTGTTTGGTTTGAACTCGATAAGCTAACTAACTCATGGTCTACTCGATTAAAGTAATTAGTTCCAAAAGTAAATGAATCAAACTTAAATACATTTTGAAACTCGATAAGTTTTAACCCAAACTTGAACAATCCATTAGTGGGTTCAATTCAACTCATTTATAGACCTAATAATATGGACTGCCAAGCAACCAATGTATTTGAAACTTCAGTGCCCTTTAATATAAAAGGACGCACTACAGAATGTTATTCCTTTTTGTTAATACTCCATACTTGGAAGCATGTGCACTTTGCATTATAGTATATCAATGATGGGGAAGCTAACATATGTTATACATATATGTATTCTACATGGTATATGTTAACATGCAGCTGCTTTAGCTGGGGCTAGCACGCCTGAAAAGCCCCTGGTGGTGACTGTGGGGGCCACGGATCTTCCCATGAACACACAAGTCCATCATCAGATCACTATCATGACCGGCAACATCGCCGCCACCACCGAAAGCAGATGCACAGCCAGGAGATTCGGTTTCAGGCGCCCTCCTGCCTCCTGGAGCATTGATCCTAGAAGGATCCTTTTCTTCTTTGCTACCTTGTGAGTTCCCCAAGCCCTCTGAAGAAACTATTAACACTTCAAACAGTTCAAACACTTTGTGATTCTGATGGGAAATTCCGGGTTTTCCTTCTCATTTCTGACAGATCAAGCATGGGAACAATATTACTGATTTACTTCACACTATCCATGGCCAAACGCAGTGGGGATGACAGTAACTGGTAGTGATGAATCTGATGAAAAGCAATAAAAGAAAAAGTAGAGAGAATACTAGCTTGCAGTCTAGAGCAGAAAAACAGGAAACAGACAGGCATGCATATAACTTGATTATGATCTGATACCCTTTTTGTGGAACTAACTGGCTTCTTTCGACACGAATCTTGCGACAAAATGATGGAGGAAACACAAACAAAAAAAAAGAGGATGGAACATTGAGAATGTGAATGCAAAAGCCACAATGGAATATTCAGACACCAAATGCAAAAATACAGCTTCCATTAGCATAGCTCCAAATTTGGGCAGATTTTTGCTGCTTCTGCAGGATCTGGCTACATTTTTAATATGATTTCGAGACGAAGACAAGGACATATAGCACTATGACAGAGATAGGGAATCTTCATTAATATATGAATGGAAGCTATCAAAAACACATGATGTGTTACCTTTTGTGTGTAGCTTGTGTATCTTTCTGCACAGCTGAGTGGAGGATCAAAAAGTTGTTTTTGCTCTGTTTCTTCTTTTTTTTTTCCTTTCCCCATGCCTTCAGTTCAGTGTGCTCTTTCTAATATCCATCCCCAACTGCCCTTTTTGTTGTATTTGTCTTTCATGTGAGTAGGCAAGGATTAAAGAACACAACAAGGAGACCTGCAGGCATCAAAATTATACATGCATGTGCAAGGCACTTCCTTATGTCCTGTGTTTCTGAGCGAAAAAGATTGAGGGGTTGAACTACCTTGGTGAGGTAAAGAATGCTCACAAATCAAAGTTCAGATCGATGTGTCAACTACATAACAGTCATAATTCATTGTATGGCCAGATATCGTAGTTACAGACTAACAGCCCGATTTACTAGCATGGAAACCAAATCTGACCCTAGTATATTCTTGAGGCTACTCGTGGCATAGATAAATTATGCAGCGAGGTTGCCTTGGTCATGTCAATGGACTTAAAGATGATATATTTGGATGAGAGAGAGAGAGAGAGAGAGAGAGAGAGAGAGAGATGAATTGAGATTATCACCTAAACAAAGTGAACAACCACCAGGAGACATATAGGACCACACGAAGTCACACAAGAAGAACAGAGGCATTACATCTCACTAGAATCAGGAAGAGTGAACCTCCTACTGATGATTTATGCAAACTTTCATACAAATGAGGACTGTAATGAGAATTAAGGGGAAAAAGAGTAGTGGAAGGAATTATTTTCGAAACGACCACAACCCGAAACCCATGAAAGGTATGCAGGGGCATGAAAAGATTTCAACCCCCAGAAACTGAAAACAGTATTAGACTGAACATTACTAGTCAAAGATAAAAGTTCTTCTCCTCTAAAAAAGTACAAACTTAAACAGTAACTTTCTCTCTACCTCATGAGAGCTCACATTTCAGAACACAGCAACATGTGTTACAACAGTGCTTGTATTCCCAAGAGGAGAATTAGTTCAAACAAATGCTCATGTTGGTGTAGCACATACTACTCTAAGGGACTGATTCTCAAAGTGGGTAAACCAAAAGCCCAGCAACACATACCCTGTCTCTGACAATGATCAATAACCCCCACACAACACCCATGCAACTTGAATGATACAACTTCTTAACTAGATTTTGCCACAGTGATAACACAAGCTACAAACCAAATATCACCTATGAGCAAATGGCTTTCTTACTAACAAGTGAGCAACTCAGGATTCAATTCAAAAGCAGCAAATGTAAATCAAGCAATAGAATCACAGCTAGACTAATGTAATCCGGTAGTGTGCCAATGACCACGCGTTTCGCTCTTCATCTAAAACTCAAATCTTCCAATTCATACAACCCTGATTAACACTGCCAGTGCAGGTAAGGATTTCTATAAAATACATCAGACCTTCAAATAACAATTTACAAAATATGAACAATCTAACAAATCGATGCCGTTAGCTATACTGGAAGATGCTACATGTTTGGGTGTTATGTTGTAAAACTAACATACAGCATATGATTGTTCGAGTTCTTTGTCACTTGGTTCACTAGGTTCAGTAATGTTTATATTTCAGTAGCTTAATGCTATCAAATTGAGCATACCTCTCACTTTAGCCTAGCTTTAATTTGCAATTTAATGCCAAAAAGAACTGAGTATCACAGAAATGAATAATGAACTTTTCACAAGAAAACGGAATACTCAATACTTAGTTACAAGAAGGAAAGCCTTAATTCCGGCATGAATTGCTATGATCTATTAACAGAGTATTAACATGGGTATATTCTTATAACAATTTAAATCCACAGTTTTTTACCAGATTTCACCTGAGGGGGCAGTAATAAAGATTGCAGCTAGGTCTTGTCTCACAACTATCTTCTTCACATCTTCAACCTCAGTTTTAACTTGAGGTTGCCTTCTTTTCTTCAGCCTCAGCATCTCGTCCAAGCACGCTTAAGCAAAAGAACAAATGATCTCTAGTAGCGCTTTGAGATTCTTGGCATTGAGCACTTGTTCTTCCGATCATGGTAAAGCTTCAGTACAACTGCTGCTGTTTCTTCAATTGCCTTTCCTGTGACCTCTGCAACCACAGTAACAGTATGCCAAAGAATGACTCAAATGACTACCTCACAATGACGAACTATCATTATCATATTTTATATCTCTAGTTTATTATTCCGAACTTATAGGTAGGAACTTGACATTCCTGTGTCTAGGATTACAGGGATTAGATATATTCATCACAATTCTAGAGAAAAATATTTGAATTGTCTATGTACTCACCAATCACTGGCCAGGCAGGATTTTGTGCAAATATCCTGCCAGCATATTCCAATTCCTCTCTCACATAGTCCATCTCTGAATAGTTACTTCTTACTTCTTCACTGAAGCCCAAGCTCTTTGCTCTAGCTCTTCTAATTGTTTGCAGGATAACAGGATTTATAGTCAAACCAAAAACCTTCTCTGGATCTACCTCAAAAAGAGCCTTTGGCAACTTTACACCCATTACAATTGGAATATTTGCCACTTTGTATCCTTTGTGTGCCAGATAAGTTGATAGTGGTGTTTTTCCAGTACGAGAGACACCAGCGAGAATAATGTCAGCCTTGTGCAAGTTTCGTGGTAAGGCCCCATCATCCTGCTTTATGGTAAATTCAATAGCTTCAATACGTCGGAAGTACTCTTCAGTAAGATGGGAAGTCCTGCCCGGAGCTCCACGAGGGAGGCCAGAAGGTGAGACACCTAGATGAGAAGCAATTGCCTCTGTAATTGGGCCCAGTATATCAGTTGATGGTATACCCCATAACTTGCAAGCTTGCTTGGCAGAGTCGGCCAGGGAAGGGTCAGCTAGTGTATACACCACAATTGCACCTTCTTTGGCTGCTTGCTTTATAACCTCCATTAACGGTTCCACATCATCAATCTAATATATGATGTTATTGAAGCAAAATTAGTACAAGTCAAAGTTTTCACCAAATATATTAAAGTAGTTGTTTTATTTGAGAATGTCGACCCTACATATAGAAAGAAAAAAAAAAAGAGAGAATGTCAACCCTATGAACTCAAAAAGTTTAACATGTCACAGGAATCTACTCCATTTCCATTTTCAGAATTTTTAGAAGAATTATGTGATTCAAAGTAATCCAAGATCAGATTGCTCTTCTTATACCACTATCTCACAATAACATTATGGATAATCAGGATAGAAGACTTCGTTTCCTTGCATTGTTTGGCAGGCACTGAAAAAGATAGTTTGGGTTGTTCTGAATGAAACAAGGGTTGAATCAGAACATATGAAGAATTAGAATTAAAAATGGCCTAAAATCAGGTGATCCCATGACAAACAAAATACATTTGGCTTGAACTGAATGCTGCAACTCAACACTCAACGCACTAGGCAATAAAGATGCACTCCGACAATACGAATCTCAAGCAGCACATCCAGTTGTTCACAAATTTTATTCCCAATCCATTCCAAAGATAAGCTTCAGAACATCAAAACTCTTCATTTCCCCAAGACTCCAAAGGCACTAGTTTACCAATCCTTGCCAATATTCAGCCATCAACCTCTCCTAAAATCGAGGTTCCACCAACCTCAATAGCCTTAAAGAATTAACATTGACCACAAAATGACTTGTCATAAAAAACATCCAAATCCACGATGACAGCAAGAAAACAAAAGGCATGTTTCAGCATTGTTCTCGCAAACAATTTTCTATTTCTCAAAGTCACAAAAAACTGAAGGCATTGGTAAATTTATTTGGTTCATTTTTCTCAAAGCTATTTCAGAAATTGAGTTAAAAAGACCCCATTTACAAAAAGAACAATAGACTCTACTGTCTGTTTTTAATTTTGTAATCACCAATATTAAAATGACTGAAAATGCTTTTTTCTCAAAATTTCACCATTTTCAGAAAACACATTTACTGTTTCACAGTTTCAGAGAACTAATTCCTGAAAACTACACCAAACAGACCTCTCTCTCTCTCCCTCTCATAGCACAAACAAAAAAGTTTCACTATAAGGTTGTGAAGGAGTTTAACCATTCTAGTGAGAATCAAATGTGATACTTTCTATTAACAAACTATTACTCAACCCAGTAAAGATAGAGAGCTAGCAATTCAAGCATAACAAACTATGGATGGCTCACAAACATAGATTGACCAATAATAAAGGTTATTCATAAACGTAAAAGGGCAAAATAAAAAGGCATATTTACCCCCGAGAACAAGTGGGTATTTACAGGACAGCCCCGATCGACCAAGCAGTGGTCGAACTGCCCCAACGCCGCGTTCACAGAGTGCTCCGCCGTCCATCCCGTGCCATCGGACACCATATATATCGACTTGCCCACCACCACCTCCACCTCTTCTTCGCCGCCGCTCCCGTCGGCCGGAGAAGACAGCGGCCATGCACTGTCGAACGGATGAAACGGAGAGCTCACCTTCACCCTCTCCTGGGTCCGGTCGACAGGTCGGTCCAATTTCCGGCCGGAACGTATGGTGCGAGCCCTGGACCAGCGGTTCAGCTGAGGACTACCCTTGACCCGCCGAAGCTGCGGTTCGGTCTCGGGTTCGGACGTGGTTTGGATGCTTTGGTGGGCGGTGAAAGAGGAGGGTTGATTAGGATTGGGCTTAGGGTCCGGGATCGCCGAGGCCGGCGTTGTAGGGAGGTTGGAGAGGCCTAAGGTCGAAGAGCCGAACATATTTTTCAGTTTTGCACGACAAAACTGTTTGGTTGGCTGGAAATATTTTATCCTACGAAATGGAAAATCTTTTATCCACTTATTTTTAGTCTTAGAAAATGTAGAAAATATCGGAAAAAGACTATTTAAAAACTCTTGCCAATAAACAATAACTAGCGAAGAAGAAATGTTAAGGAAAAGGGAATTAATTAATTTTATAATTTTGCAGATTGAAAGAAAAACAAATGAGTGAAAATAATAAAAAGGAAAAAAAAAACCGATTAGCGGCTCGGTTCTTCCTTTTTGTTTGGCAATAACAAGAGTTTCAAACCAATAAAAGAATAAATATACCCTCATTTTCTGTAAGTTTTTCAAATATGAAATGGTATAATTTGAATAAAGGAATAACTAAATAATAAGGTGATTTTAACGAAATCCTGATCAAATCATTCTTGACCAGAGGCATGAAGGCTTTTAAATCATTCTTGATCAAATCAGATTTGGTTGACCTTTCAATGGTTTGTAGATTTTTTACTTGGTCTAACTGATAAACAGAGGTGATTTGGAGTCGTTTGAATAGGTTCCTTTTAAGTGAGAAATGTGTAAATTATCTTAACTGTAAACAATGGGAATTGTAAAGAGACTTGTCTAATCATTGTCCTATTTTTCTTTCTAAAGAATCACAAGATTGGGCTCTAAACCATTTAAGGTTCATTGCTTGATTTACTTAATACATTTAAAAATAAATGTGACAAAATAATACATAATAAAAATAATTCGGTAAAATCATAATCAAACCACAGAGAACAAATATAATAATTAAAATTGGATAACAAACATAACTAAAAATAAATAAAATCTTTTTGTAATTTTGAGATAGAAATTGCTAAACTAGACATTAACATAAACATAATAAAATCAAACAGTTTTAGATTCAAATGATTCAATCTCTTGACTTGCTTGAAAATGATTAATACAGATTTACGAACTGCCGATCGTTTAGTCTACTCAGACTTCATAAATTAGTAGATGAGTGTTACTAAAATATAACGTTAAAATCATGAAACCCTCATCATCGACTCGTAAACACTTGACAATGTTTTGTCAAGACATAAGTGTAACAAGCATAATTAAGGGCACAAGTTTTTAATTGTTCTAGCTTAAAAACTTATTCAATTAAAATTGAATACCCTCACCGTCGATTTGCATATACCGGCTAGTTTGTCAATGTAGAATGTATTACAAACATAATTAAAAGTTTAAATTTTCAAATGAAACTAAACGTCAATTATTCATGAATATAACTCGACCTATTTCGGATTAGGATTAAGTGCTTTAGATCCTCATTAAAGATTTGACATAAAAACATACCGGACAAAGTACTCGTATAAAATACACAAGTCTTCAGAAAATATAAAATAAACCAGCATTTACTTTACTTTTACATTACTCATATATTAATTACATTACTCCTAAACTAAACTTGCTTACAAAATACTAAACTATTACATGTATAAAATATATACATCTACATGTCCAAGCATGTAATATACCAAATGTGTGCAAAAACACTAATTTTTCAAACAAAAGTCGGAATGGAAAAACAACCCTTAATTAATCATCCCAATTCAATCAAACAATCTTCTCAATTGGTTTCAAGAATAAAATTAGCTACTTATAATATTAAAAATACTTGACTTGAAAAATAACTTCATAAATAAAAATGTTTATATAGAAAAATAATTTACACAACATTAAAATAAAAGACTAAAGACTATAAAAACTGTTAACGAACTAACTAAAAATCTACTCCTGAGATATGAAACAAATTGAATGGAGGTTTCTAACCTTTGCCAGGCTCTTGGGCTTTGAAGCTCCCTGAAGCTCTTTTCCTTCTTCCCTTGGCTAGCCAATTTATAGGCATTGAGAAAGTATTTTTTTACTTATTTTTTAATATTTTTTCCACTAACATTATTTAATTTTCTCACTCACATTATTTTATTTAATTTTCTACTCACTTTATTTAATTTTCTCATTCACATTATTATATATATACATCAAATTAACACTGGAAAAAATATCTGTGTGCCCTCCGGCTTCATTTTGTTCGAGTTTAGCTTTAAATCTGCACAAAACACAAAAACATAGAAAAAAAAAACTAATACTATATTAAAATAATACTAATATGGAAATAATTACTAACAATATCTTACAATTAGGGACTCCAATTTGTACATTTTAGAGGATAATCATTTATGAAAACTAGTATGAAAAAAAGTCCTTCATGCTTATTGTAAAAGATGTCTGGTTCTCCCATAGAGTAACAGGGTGGGCAGCTTTCATCTTATTGAGGAAATTATAATTCGTTAAAAAAACAATAAAGGAATAGCGCATGAGTAAAGTTGTGGTTTGGGAAGGTGATCACTCCAAATAGCGCGATTAATATCCGTTAGTGTGGGGTTATGATGTAGTAATTATACTCGGTGAAGTCCAAGATCGATCCATAGAGAAGAGGGTTAGTGTATAAAGAAAAAACTCACCTTAGGTGAAAACGCCCAAGAAAACACTCTAATAAAATAAAAATAAAATAGTTTGAAGAAAAGATTTGATTAATCTAAATTAAACTATGAAAACGATTCTAAATTAATAAAACAAGTCTTAAAACCAATTGATCCAATCAATTGCTTCACCTGAAATTTCAATGGAGACTTTTGATAACTCAAATCATTGATTATGTCGTGAGTCTTTAATTCTAAATATTTAGCGATAAAACAATTATTCGCTAACAATCAAACGTAAAATAAATTAAGTTTAGAATTATAGATGCATACCATCGACTTGTTACAAAGTATAATCAAATATCTAGGTTTTTGTAAATATCTACTCTATATTGAATCAGTTTTAGAATCAAAGATGGATATCATCGATTCATGCAGTACATATACTGAACACAAATTTATACATAAATATTATTAAACATAGTCAAATATCTGAGATTTCGTAAATATCGAGGGTTTGATTTCGAAAGAATTAAAAAGAAGAAGATTTAGACATTAAAAACTAATTTACCTCTATTGTTCATCCGAGATCTTCAATTAATCTTTATAATTGATCTCAAGATGAAATTTAGCTACTCCTAGACATAATAGGTGCGCAAAATATATATTAAAAGACTGAATCTAATTACAGAGATTGGAAAACTATGAAAAACTATTGAATGTAATTACAGAAATTGAAAACCTATAAAAAGCTGTAAAGTTCTACTCTAAACTACTCCTAAAATCTAGAAAAATGTAATAATGAAAAAGCTCCCTAAAACAGGTTACAAGCCCAGCTTGTATAGGTAGCAGGAAAAATAGGAAACCCGCCGAAACCGTTCGAATGGCCTAGCCCACTGTTCGAACGCAAAACTTGACCATTCGAACAGTTTTTTAACACTCTTCGAACAAATTTTATGCTCTGTGAATCTATCAAATAAGCTTTAGACATGGTCTTGCATGACACCTTTTGATACACCGTTTTAACACTACTGTTCCCAGGTCAAACACTAAGCTCTACCATTCAAATGGCTTACGTGGGCTGACGTCATCAGTTCAACCACCTTTTTGCACTTTCGCCCAAATTTATCCTAATTTTTAGCATAGGATTCCTGTTCAAAGTAAAATAAATTAAATCAGTACAAAATAGAAATAAAAATACAAATATAATGCTAATCTAGGTCTAACAAATAACTAATTAAAGCATAATAATTACACTTTTAGAGTAAAATCACACCCCTAAACTAGCTTTTTTCTAGTTCATAGCAAAATACTAACAACTAAAAAGATATCTCCACTTTCGTGGGAGTCACAAGTGCATTTAGCGTATGCACCAAGTCTTTAAATCTCTAAGTTATCCCTAGTGGACAAGTGGTATCTCGTGAGGACTTTTAGTGATAGTACCCACAAATATCTATCCATGTCATGTGAAAGATAGTAAAAGTATATGAAACATACATAACTCTATTTAAGAAAATTATCAATCCACCCTAAATTGTGAGTCATGCAGGTAAAGGTATAAAAAATTTAAGAAATAATCTCATAAAAGTGTACTAACAATGACATACAACTCAACTATTTTAAGATCATGTAATTATATCCCTTATGCTTTGATTCAAAATCTCACTAGTTATACACTCATAAATAATATGAATACAAGGGTCTCTCAATGGAAAGCTCATCAATAGAGTAAATGTTAATGAAACATCAAAAGAGTAATTCTAATATAAAAAACAGCACATATGTAAGTGTGTCGATTTGGCATAACTTCATAAAAAAATATTCACAGTTAAAGCATTAACTAGAGAATTGACATGTAATGACTTATACTCAAAACAATTATCAATCTATGTATATTCCGAATAAACTAAGGTCATATGAAAGAAGAATCATGAATGAAGAGAAAAAAAAAAAAAGGGATAGTAAAAATCAATACATGCATTGCATATTACATGCAATGATCAATAAGCATATACTTCCAATTTTCAACTTTTCAACAAAATTGGTCTTTTCTTTTTCCACTTTTATATTGTTTCTTCTTTTTTTTTTTTCTTCATTCCACAAATATATATTTTCTTCTCTTCTTTTTTTTTTTTAAACTTTATACATCTTTCACTTTTACAAATTCTCAAAAGTAATGATATCAAATTTTTCATCATGAGAAGTATTTCAACAATGATATGCTTTTCTTTTTCAAAGATAATAAGTATATGAGTATCAACAAAAAGAAATAGACATGAATGGCCTAGAAGGAATAGAATGGCCTCAATCTAATATCCAAAATGCATTACGTTTGAAATTCAAGAGAGTATAAGTATCAATACCTTCAACTATTACCCAACATATAAATCAAAATTAAGTATAATAAAGCTATTGAAAGAATGAAAAATCAATAAAATAACCTTAAGTAAATGCATATCCACTAAAAAAAATATAAATTAGCTCTAAAACTCACAAGGTACAATATCCACTATTTAAGGATATGCATGCACAAAATATCAACATAAGATGTCATATAGCATACTAGTGCATAACGATGTAATATCTCTCTTATAATGATTTTATAACAAAAACTTATAATTCATCACAACAAGAAGGTGAATCAACAATTAACTCAAATTTAGTCGAATACATAACTCAAAATATCCTTAACATCATAAATGCGTTGATATGAATATTGCTATGATTCTAAAAAAAAAAATTATCTTCTACACATTCGTCATCAATAATAACACTCAATGAAAATATGAATAAATTTGTCAAAGATACAAACCGTAATACCCAAACTATATGATACTCATACTTTTATCGAAGAAACTTAAGTGTCTGAGAGATAATTAATATAAAGCAACATCTGAAACTGATCAACAAAGCACAACTAGGTTTGAAATATAACACAAAAAATATTATAATAACCTAAATTTTTTTTTAAGAAAAAATCAAAACAAAGCAAAACAAAACAAACCAAAGAAACCAAAATAAATAAAACTACACACTACTTCTCCCCTAACTAAAGTTATACAATTCGTCGATGCAAGAAATAAATGCAAAATAATAAGAAATAGGGAATAAGGGGAGGAGGAACAACAAAAAACAAGGTGCCCAAAAGAACCCCCCCCCCCCCCCCCTCCTCCTCTCCAACTAGAAAAATTTTGATAAAATAAATGCAAAATAATAAGAAATAGGGAATACAGGAAGAAGAAACAAAAACAAGGTACCCAAAAGAACACCCCCCCTCCAACTAAAAACTCGATAAAATAAAAATCAACTAACTACTCCAACTTGTAAGTTTGAGTGAAGTTTGAAAAAATTACTTGGAAGAATTGGAGCTTGGGAAAAGCTCTTATAAAAAGTGAGCTAGGCACTTGAGAAAACTAGCACCTACTGTGTAATTTATTTTTGCATAGTGGAAGGCTTTCAAGGGGGACTTAAGAGTGAGGACGTAGGTCATACGTTGTGGTTGAAACTCGGTAAATCTTAGTGTTATTCTTGTGCTCTGTTTTTTGCTTGCTTTCTATTCTTTACTTGTTATTGCATTATTGGTTTTCACACACACACCTTGATTCATTGTTCTATTGCTTAACTTGATTTTGATTGCATTACTTTGTAATTTATTTTGAAAAACCCAATTCACCCTTCCTCTTGGGTTGCATCCTTAGGCCAACAACTATGTCCTTTAGTTCAGACACCTCAAGAAATATAAGTATCTCTTCTTTATCCTCTCCATCCCCATCCTTATGCTCATCCATCCTGGGAATTTTCTCCCTTAGTTCAAACACCTTGGGAAAGATTGTTTCTTCTATAATTGTATCATTCTTAAGGATAGTAATGGATAGGTCTTGGTCATAGGGATGAAGTGCGTCTAAGGTAGCTTTGGCCTCTTTGATGTGATATTCAAAATTGGGTTGTGGTTGGGCCGAGAATTCATCATCCTCTAGTGTTGGTTAAAATAAAGCTTGTGTCATAAAAGTCAATTGCTTTTGTAGGTCCACCATCAACCTACAAGTTTCTTCTATTGATATATCTTGCCTATCCAACCTATCAACCATTTGGTTGACATTGTTATCCATAGTTTGTTCCCAAGCTCTCTCCTCTTGTTCTAAAATTTTATTGAACCCAAAGTACATACTTGTGTGATATTGCATATATGATGAAAGTATGTCCTCTTGGTTCTCCATGAAAGGTTGATACGGTGATAAAGAAGATGTGTGAGATGTGTATATACAAGGTGAAGAAGAAGGTGGTGTTTGGTAATATTGTGGTGGTGGTGTGATTGCACTCTAAAAGTGTAATCTTTGTCCCCTAATTAAGTGTTTGTTAGCCTCTATATGGGTATTAGTATAGATTTTTAGCAATAAACTGATCTAAAGTGTTTTTTATATATGTATTGTAGGTTTTTGATGATAAAATAGTGGAAAAAGGGCTTAAAGAGAAGAAGACCGTCCAGACGGACCGTTCGGACGGTTAAACTGTTTGGACGCTGCGTTCGGACGAACAAATGACCGTTCAGACACCCCGTTTAGATGGGCGAAATAGCGTTCGGATGGTGCGACAGTTATTGGAGTTCCAGAGTCTATATTTCCCGTCCAAAGCCGTTCCAGAGGTGATATTTTCGGTCCAAAGCCGTTCCAGAGTCGTCTTTTTCCGTTCGAAAAAATACAGAGCCGAGTTTCCTTGTCCGAAGATCGTCCGAACAGTGAAATAACCGTCTGAAAGGTTATGGCACCGTCCGGACGGTGCATCCGGATGCATATCAGACGTACTTTGGATGCACTTCGAACAGTGAGCGCAGATTTGCCCTACAACCCAGCAGTCGAAGAAAAAAGAAGGATAAGTTAGATTTTAGGGTTTTAGCTGCAGGTAGAGAGGGGAAATAGGGGAAAATCATGTATTTTGCTTAGATTTACTTTACTTTGTTGTATTTAGGGCTTTGGGAAGTATTTAGATAGATTTCTTGGGTTGATTTAGTGTAATCTTTCACATTTTCTACATTTCAATATATATTCACTTTTGATTTAAAGTCAAGATGTTGTCTCTACACTTTGGAAAGCTCTCAACCATAGATTCTTCAAGCTAAACTCATTGTTTGGAAGCAAATGTGAAGATCTACCAAGGAATGCATGGAAAATAAAAGAGGAGTCCTTGAATCTTGTTGAATATCTATTTTGCTTATTTTTTCTAATTATATTGGAATTAATTGTTGTAGAACTCTTAGATCTATAATCATAGTTAATAACAAGTGATTTATTTCTAAAAAACCCATAAATTGTGACAAAACTTAAGTCTAAAATAATTAGAGATCCCTAAAAATTCAAAGCTAAACTTTCCGAATCAAGGGCCTCTGGACGGTTCTTAATTTGAGTTAACCAAAACTCCTCCTTTCAAATTCCATGCTAGAATTGGTAGATTGGAACATTTGAACCCAAACCCCTTTTTTAACCAAGTTAAATCTCTACTTGTGCTCATTTGGAATTCCGGTTAAATTAAGAGTTAATTTAGTTATAAGTGTGGTTGTTGAAGTAGAATGTTCATAATTGTCAATTTACTTTAGCTAGAATCAAGTTGTAGGTTTCAATTTCAATTCAATTGTTTGCCTAGTTGCTAGTAAACTGATTACACTCTAAAAGTGTAATTATAAGCTCTTAAATTGCACATTGTTAGATTTACATTGTAGTTAATTATCTTGTTTTAGTCTAATAAGTGATTTATTGTTTATTTTTGTGTATTTTGTAGGTTTTGGAGTGAAAATAACAAAGAAGAGCCAAAATGACAGAAGACCGTCCGGACGGTACGTCTGGACGGTACAGCTGTTTGGATAGTGCGTTCGGACGAGCGAAAGAGCGTTCGGATGGTGTGTTCGGATGGGCGAAAGAGCGTTCGGACGGTGCGACAAATGGCGGAGTTCCAGAGTCAAGTTTTCCCATTCGAAGCCAATCTAGAGTCGTGATTTTGCATTCGAAGACCGTTCGGACGGTAAAACAACTGTTCGGATGGTGAAATAAGCGTCCAGATGCACCGTCCGGATGCACTTTGGACGAGCATCGGATGCACTTTGGACGGGGAGCGCAGATTTGCCCTAAAACGATAGCCACAACCGAGAGAAAGGGGGAGTTGGTTTTTTGTTAGATTTAAAGTTAGTTTTTGAGTTTTGTAGAGAGTTTTTGATAGTTTTGATAGTTAGGAGTAGATTTTCGCTAGATTGGCTTGGGAGATCTTCATTCAAGGTTGGTTTTCCATTTGTTCTTCATTTATTAGTTTAGATTTATTTCTTGTAATTTTATTTGTAATTTTCTTTGTTATGTTGTAATTTTCTTATATTTTACTTGTAGTTTTTTTTGTACCCAAACTCTTTTCATTTCTTTTAAGTAATTGCTAGCTTCAAATCCTTGTATGCTTTATTTCCATTTTTATGCTTTTATTATGGGTTTAATTAGCTAATTTTAGATTGGGTTCAAATGTGAAAATCACCTAAATAATCCAAAGAATTAAATGGAGGCATCTCATGAAATAATTGCTACATTTTTCTAGAATTTCATTCTCAACAATTGATTGAAGATAACTTAGAAAACCTAGGTTATTGACTATGTTTGGCTAATCAATGCACAAACCACAAATTTGGTATTGACTAAGTTAAATCGATAGTATTAACCTTTGACTCCCCATTGAACATGTGTCTAATTTAAATTGCTTGAAAATAATCGGTTGTCAAAGCTAAATCCTCCGAATTAAGCGCACTTAAATGTCGTGTTTGATTTGAGTTATCAATCCCATTGGAAATCTTAGATGAAATTGAGTGGTTGGATCATTTGAGCCCAATTCCCTTTTTAATTGCTTTAATTCTATTTTCACTTTGCTTTAATTTATTTGTCTAGTGTTAATTCTCTTTATTTTTATTACAATAGTTTAGGAATTCAAAACAACCATCAAAACCCAAAAGATTTTCAGTCTTTTTATTTTCCTTTTTATTTTAAATCTAATTCCCCACATAATTGCAAATCAATTCTAGGTTAGGTTAGTGTGAGTTGAGCGTTAGAGCCTATATATGGCTAGGTCCCTTGGGAGAAAACGATACCGGATTACCAGTTTATACTTCATCGCGACCCCCGTACTCTTGCGGGGTGCTAACTCCATTTTGTAGGAAAACCGCATTACGGAGGCGAGTCATAAACCAAACCCTCAAACACCAAAAGATTTTCGGTCAAATTTTAGCTAACATAGCAATCGATTTCACTCTTGATTTGCGGTTGCAATTTGAATACATTTATAAACTTTACTCATTCCTATTGCTAAATTGGCACATGTCTCATGGGAGAACACGATAGTGGGAGTATCCCACTTAAACTACAAGCACCTCCATCGCGGTGAGCGTGGAAGGGTCGAGTCAAGTTTTGGCGTTGTTGCCGGGGACTTGAAGGAACGAGCAAAATGCGAAAATGAAAAAAAAATTTTGCAAATCGTAAAAACAAGGTGGGAATTGATCACCCGCCTACGAGGGAAGCATCTACGGCTTCGGGCCTAGGTAATTTCTTCAAACTCAATGTGGATACCATGTTAGGATTTTTCTTTCTTTCTTTTCAATAGTTTCTTTTGTTTGATTAACTAGTAGCATTGCATATTGTTAGGAGCATTAGAGGAGTTAGGTTAGTGTGTGCTTTATTTGCTAATTGGTGGTATTCTAGCACATGGAGTGGGAGATTGGAGTTGAAAAGCCGTTGTCCGGTAAAGAGAAAAAGCCGTTGTCCAGCATATATATATTGTTTGTGTATGATGTGTTGACTAGGATTGAGGCATACTATTTGCGCATTACATTTGCATGTCCGAATGGGCACGAATTGACAATAGACGCCTCTTACGAGTTGACCCACCATCACCGGCTAACACACTTTTTTCTGAAATTTCATTAGTGGTCGACCTAGGTGCACCTCCTATGAATGATCAAAATCCTGCAGTTAGGCTACCTAATGATGCTTCACCCAATCCAAATATCTTGCCAAACCCATCGATGGGTGGATTGCCACAACACCCTCCTTTACATCCGGCCCATGGTTTAGGGGGTGAGAACATGGAAAATGCGAGTAACCATGGTGACATGGGGGCTCCCCAATTTCGAATGAGGGATTTCTTAAACCCACCGCGACAAGCACCAAGTTTTTGTCTTGTTATTTCGCCCCACTATGCCGCCTTGAACATAAGGCCGGGCATGATACAATTGCTTCCTCAATTCCACGAAGTTGATTCGGAAAGGCCTTATGCCTTCATCAAGGAATTTGAGGATGCATGCTCCTTAGTGATGGACAACTTGTGTCCACGGGAAATCTTTTTTCTTAAAATCTTTCGATTTTGTTTAAAGGACACTGCCAAGACGTGGTTCAATTCTTTGAGACCACTTTCCATCCACTCTTGGCAAACTCTTCAAGGAGAGTTTTTGAAAAAAAATTTCCCGGAAAATAGAACGGAGGCGCTTAGATGCCAAATCTCACAATTTTCTCCAATGTTGAGAGAATCATTTTTTTTAGTGTTGGGAGCGGTTTAAAGAGCTCTTAGTTTCTTGTCCACACCATGGCTTTGCCGAATGACACATTATCAACATCTTTTACTCTTCGTTAATGCCCCAACTCAAGCAATTCGTTGAGACTATATGCGCGGGAACATTTATGGATAAGCAACCTCATGAAGCTTATTTATATTTTGATTACCTAGCTAATTTGGCTCGCGATTGGGCAACTACTGGGACCTAAAATCCCGAAGGTAAACCAAACACGCAAGGGGCAAAATATCAATTGAAAGAAGTTGATGATATGAATGCTAGGCTTGCCATAATGGCGAGAAAATTAGAGGCTCTAGAGTTTAAGAATGTAAGTTCGATGGGGAGTGAAGAGCCCAAGGGAATGTGTTGTGCGGTTTGTGAGACCAAAGAGCATGACACCACGTCATGCCCGGTTATCCCGGGGATTAAGGAAGCCTTGCATGGCCAAGCCAATGCTATTGGGCAATACAATCGAGGTGGGGGAAACCCCTACTCCAATACTTACAACCCGGGATGGAGGGATCATCCTAACTTTGGATGGCACAATGAGGGGACTTCAAATCCCCAAGCTTATCAAGGAGGGTATAACAACCCTCAATCTTATCAAGCGCCTCCTTCACAATCGCACCCACAACATTACCAACTTCCACCGGTCACATCATTTTCTACCCAACCTAAACCATTCCAACCTCCACCTCAAGCTCAACCCAACACATACCACCCCTCACATCGAAAGCCGTTGGAGGATACTCTCCAACAATTCATCCAAACCCAAGAGGGGGTAAACTCACGGGTCGACAAAACTTTAGATGACATCAAGAGTCAATTGACTCTTCTTACTTAAGCGTTGACCCTTACTGAGAAGGGTAAGTTGCCTGCACAACCTCAACCCAATCTTTCTAGGCAGGTCCATTCCACAGAAGCCTTGGCCCAACCATCAGCTAGCCATGAGAATGTTTCGGCCATTACCATGTTGCGGAGTGGTAAAGCCATTGATAAGACCATAATTCCTAGGGACCCTAAGGGTGGGCTAAAAGTGTCTAAGGTAGATGAGGGGTCGAGCGTTAATGAGGAAGAGTCTAGAAAAGGAAAAGGGGTTGAGAGAGTACCAAGTGAGAAGGAGGAGGGGAGTGAGAAAGGAAAAAATGAGAGAGAAAAGAAGGAAGAAGGGAATTATGAGAAGAAAGAGCCGAGTGGGTCCATGCCCAATGGTGAGGAAGTTTTGAGAGAGGAACGTGAGATCTTGGCCCACGCTCCATTTCCTCACCGGTTAGTTAAACCCAAGAATCAATTAAGTTTGGAGATTTATGAGACTTTCAAGCAAGTCAAAATAAATCTACCACTCCTTGAAGCCATTAAACAAGTTCCCTCTTATGCTAAATTCCTTAAGGATTTATGTACTGTTAAGAGGAGATTAAATGTAAGGGAGAACGCTTTTCTTGCTAAGGATGTCCATTCCGTTGTCCAAGTCAAAACCCCACCAAAGTACAAAGATCCCGGTTGTCCTACCGTGACTTGTGTCATAGGAGACCATAGGATAGAGAGGTGCCTTATAGACTTGGGGTCGAATGTAAATCTATTGTCGTACTCGGTGTACGAGCAATTGGGGCTAGGTGAATTGAAACCTACGAGGATCACACTCCAGTTGGCGGACCGATCGATTAAAGCCCCTAGGGGAATAGTTGAGGATGTCTTAGTGAAAGTTGATAAGTTTTATTACCCGGCCAATTTTGTGGTCTTAGATACTCACCCGGTTGTAGATCCCCATGCCCAGAACCACATTCCTATCATTTTGGGGCGACCCTTCTTAGCCACATGTGATGCCATCATCCATATGCGAGGGGGTCTTTTAAAATTGTCCTTTGGAAACATGTCCGTTGAACTTAACATGTTTAACGCAGGAAAACAACCGGGGCATTTAGAGGACGTCCGGGAGATGAATCTTATAGATTCGATAGTGCAAGAGCACTTCGAGAAGCAAATGGTAGAAGACCCTTTGGAGAGAATGTTGACATTTAGTGAGGGTCTAGATTGTTTGGGAGATGAGGAAGAGGGGGATGTTTTTAATGAGGGTAGTGGTCTAGAGGTGTGTCCTATCATGGCGGTGGGTTAATGGACCCCCACTTTTGAACCTTTGACCCCTAACCCTACCAAGCCCCAACCATCCGAACTAGAGGCTCCTACGCCCGATAGGAAGCCTTTGCCTTCTACCCTTAAATATGTCTTTTTGGGTAAAGGTGAATCTTATCCCGTAGTGATATCTTCATCACTTACGGAGGCTCAAGAAAGGAGCTTGTTGGAGGTGCTCAAAAAGCACCGGAAAGCCATAGGTTGGATAATTGCCGATTTGCACGGCATTAGCTCTCTTGTATGCACTCATCGCATATATTTTAAGGAAGGGGCTAAGCTAGTGCGCCAAATGCAACGCCTATTGAACCCAACTATGAAGGAAGTTGTGAGGGGTGAGGTGCAAAAACTTCTTGATGCGGGTATTATATACCTAATTGCCGACTCTAAATGGGTGAGTCCCACCCAAGTTGTCCCCAAAAAGTTCGGAGTGACGGTAGTTGAAAATGAGAATACTGAATTGATACTTACCCGCATCCAAACCGGGTGGCGTATGTATATAGACTACCGTCGCTTGAATGCTGTAACTACCAAGGATCATTTTCCCCTTCTCTTCCTTGACCAAGTCTTGGAGCGGGTAGCAGGACGGGCCTACTATTGTTTCCTTGATGGTTACTCTGGATATAATCAATTGACAATCGCCATGGAAGACCAAGCTAAAACTACATTTACATGCCCCTTTGGCACATTTGCTTACAAGCGAATGCCCTTTGGGTTATGCAATGCTCCCACCACTTTTCAGAGATGCATGATAAGTATTTTTAGTGATATGGTGGGGCAAATTTTAGAGGTCTTTATGGATGATTTTTCCGTATATGGGGGCAACTTTGCTCAATGTCTTCAAAACTTAGAGTCGATACTAAACCGTTGTGAGGAGAGCAATCTTGTGTTGAATTTGGAGAAGTGTCACTTTATGGTGACACATGGTATAGTCCTAGGCCACATCATCTCCGAGAGGGGCATTGAGGTAGATTCCGCCAAGGTCGAGCTTATTCAAAAGCTACCCTCCCCTAGGAACGTGAGAGATATGAGATCTTTTCTTGGGCATGCCGGTTTTTACCGGCGCTTCATTCAATCATTTAGTTCCATTTCTAGGCCCTTATGTGCCCTCTTGGCAAAAGACGTTCCATTTGAGTGGACTCCGACTTGTCAGTTAGCTTTTGATAAGTTGAAAAATCATTTGACTACGGCTCCCATAATCCGGCCTCCGGATTGGAGCCTACCTTTTGAATTAATGTGTGATGCTAGTGACTTTGTTGTGGGGGCCGTGTTGGGCCAACGAAATGAGAGGAAACCTCATGTGCTCCATTATGCGAGCAAAACTTTGAATGAGGCCCAAATAAATTATACCACCATCGAGAAAGAACTTTTGGCTATTGTGTTTGCTTTGGACAAGTTTCGCTCTTATTTAGTGGGGTCTCATGTGATTGTTTTCACCGACCACGCTGCACTTAAATACCTCTTGTCCAAACAAGACGCAAAACCTCCATTAATTAGGTGGATTCTCTTTCTTCAAGAGTTTGATCTTGAAATTAGGGATAAAAAAGGGGTGGAAAACGTTGTTGCGGATCATTTGTCCTGCCTCCCTTTTGAGCACCCTACCAAAGATGACTCTCCTATTTGTGAGACCTTCCCTGACGAGCAACTCACGTCTTGCCACACCTTGAATCAAGCCTTAACTCCTTGGTACGCCGATGTGGCCAACTATTTGGCCACAAAAGCCATTCCTTCTCATTGGTCCGCATTGGACAAGAGGCGATTCTTTAGGCTAGTAAGACAATTTTTTTGGGATGAGCCGTATATGTTCAAATATTGCTCGGATCAAGTTGTACGGCGATGTGTGCCGGATGAGGAATTTGAAAGTG
This sequence comes from Euryodendron excelsum, assembly GCA_033060915.1. NCBI lineage: Eukaryota > Viridiplantae > Streptophyta > Magnoliopsida > Ericales > Pentaphylacaceae > Euryodendron > Euryodendron excelsum. The sequence goes on from CM065398.1 coordinate 31,910,947, forward strand.
TAATGAAATTTTGCCATTCTCATGCATGTGGGGGCCATTTCTCTTAGAAGAAAACCGTGGCAAAAATTTTACAAAGTGGACTCTATTGGCCGACTATGTTTAAAGATGTGCATTCATTTTGTGTGGCATGTGATAGATGTCAAAGGCTCGGGAGCCTTTCTAGGAAACATATGAAACCCCTTAACCCTATCCTTGTTTTGGAGGTTTTTAATTGTTAGGGTATAGACTTTATGGGTCCATTTCCTAGTTCTTTTGGGTATCTTTATATCTTAGTGGCTATAGATTATGTTTCCAAATGGGTAGAGGCAATACCGGCACGAACCAATGACCATCAAGTTGTGGTCAAATTTTTCAAAGAATACATTTTTTCCCGGTTCGGTATGCCTCGGGCCATCATCAGTGATGGTGGTTCCCATTTCTGTAATAAGCCATTAGGGATACTCATGAGAAAGTACAACATTATTCACAAAGTCGGTTTGCCATACCATCCCCAAACACAAGGTCAAGTCAAATTAGCCAACCGTAAAATCAAGATAATCTTGGAAAAGACGGTTAATCCGTCTCGAAAGGATTGGTCTTTGCGCTTAATTGATGCATTGTGGGCCTATCGAACGACCTACAAAACCATTCTAGGTGCCTCCCCGTACCGTCTTGTGTATGGAAAAGCATGTCACCTCCCGATTGAGGTTGAACATAAGGCATATTGGGCTATTCGGCAGTATAATGAGGGGTTGGGTGAAACCAGTGACCATCGGAAGCTCCAATTGAATGAGCTAGATGAAATAAGAAATGATGCATATGAAAATGCAAAAATTTCAAAGGCTAAAATGAAAGTCCGTCATGACCAACACATTCATCGCAAATCTTTTCATGTTGGTCAAAAAGTTCTTCTCTATAATTCCCGGTTGCATCTCTTTCCGGGAAAGTTAAGGAGTAAATGGTCCGGCCCCTACCAAATTAGGGAAATCTTTTCCTATGGTGCTATTGAGGTGTAAAATCTTAAGAATGGCACACCTTTCAAGGTCAATGGGCAAAGGTTAAAGCCTTACTTCGAGCCCTTCCGAGGCGAGGTAGATTGTGTGGATCTCATTGATCCACCAATCTTGACTTGATGATTGTCTCCTATGTGCTTCCACCCTCCCGTGGTTGAAGTCCCGGTCTCTTTCGTGTTATTGTTGCTTTGAGGACAATGCAACCTCTTAAGTGGGGGGTGGGGCAAGCTTATTTCGCGCTCGATTTTTATGTAAAGTTGTATAGTTTGTTTTGTTTTTTTTATTCTTTTGCAGTTTTTGTTGTTTAATTTAGTTTTTGTTTAGTCTCTTAAGTTTTCTGGGTTTTTCTGTGTATAATCGAAGTTTTTGGGATTTACCGTTCAGACGGTGCGTCCGAACGCGTTGTCCGTTCAGACGGCGCGTCTGAACGCTTACCTTTACTGTTCAGACGGTTAATTCGAACGGCCCATCTTGTAATTATTTCCCGTTCGGACGATATCCAGACGCGCGTTAATCGAACCGTTCGGACGGATTTTTGACCGTTCGGACGGTTATTATCCTTTCGGACGATGCGTCCGGATGGTATCCAGACGCGCGTCGAACGCTTAGCGTCCCCTATAAATGGGCAGCGTCCGTATTGAGTTCAGACTCACTACAAACGTTATACGGGGAGTTTTTGAGAGTTTTGAGAGCTTCTGGACGACAGCGGAGCCCTGCTAGAGCCCGAGCACACGCCTTTGACTCCTCCACCCTTTGTTTCATGCTTCCCTAGGTATTCCTGTTTCTTTCCTCGCATATTTTATTCTTTATCTAGGAGACTTTATAAGGTATTTAGATAGTAATGGCAGGCAGATGGGCCCCAGGTGCCCTTCCGACTGGTGCAGCTGAGGCTGAGCCAGCCCCAGCCTATGATGTCACTCGTTTTGTGTCGGAGGATGCCTTCAAGGCATTCTCCCAAACTTGGATTAAGAGGGGTATAGTGCTTGAGCGCTAGATGGACCTAGAGCAGTTTAGGGGTCTTGGATTTTTATGGGCCGAGGCCTTTGAGGCCCGGGGTTGGGTCCTTCTCACTACCTTCGAGGGAGAGACCATTTTTGTCTTGCTTGCCGAGTTTATGGCGAATGTGACAGCCTATTGTATTACCCCAGGACACGAGCAGATTACGTCCTGGGTTAGGGGGTTTGACATTGGGATCACCCCCGCCACTTTTGCAGAGTTGTATGGGCTGCCTAGGGTGGTAGACCCTCAGTATAGTTTCTCATCTAGGGGAGCCCCGGATGACTTCAGTGTCATTTTCGACGAGGTTTGCCTCCCAAGCACTGATTGGGGTTTGCGTCGGCAGGTGGCGGTCAACTCATTGCTTCCGATTTACACCCCCCTGTATATTTTTTGTTGTCAGTCCGTTTACCTCATTACTAGGCATTCTAAGGTTAAGAGGGGTAGGGCTAGTCTTTTGTGGGCTATTGGGGTGGGTAGGTCCATAGATCTCCCGTTATTTCAGTTTAGAGCCCTAGCGGAGGAGTGCTTGCACCCGCGTGCTCAGGGATCCATCCCTTTCGCGATTTTTTTGACACGAGTGATCGAGGCTGCTTTCAGGACCCCTGCTGTTGGACTTCCTCGTCTCCCGCAGTCGAGGGAACCCATTGGTGGATCCACCATCCAGCGGGGATTGAGATCTCGCGGACTGCAGCAGCAGTAGGAGCAGTTCCAGCCACAGCCATAGCAGCAGCATCAGTAGCAGCAGCAGCAACAACAGCCGGGAATTGCTGAGCCGAATCTTACTGACCCAAACCAGTACGACCCCGATATTTATCAGCAGCAGCAGCAACAGCACTTTCAACCACCACCGATGCCCAATCCGACATTGTAGATGCTTGAGCAGATGCGGCAAACCTTAGATATGTTAGCTGCGGGATCAGTACAGCAATCTGCCGACATTGCTAGGCTAGAGGTTGCCCACGCAGCTTATTTTGCTGCACTTGAGGGCCAGATCCGAGCCCAGTTTGAGCAGAGTACTGCCTTCTAGGGCCTGATCCGAGCCTAGTCTGAGCAGATTACCGCACTTCAGGGTCAGACCCGAGGCTAGACCAGGATCATAGAGGAGCTTTTTGTTGAGGTCCGGGCCCTTAGGTCTGCTATTGCACTGCCTCCAGATGACGATGGAGATGATTGATAGTTTAGGATTGTGATGCATTTTTGTACACACATAACATATTATTGCATCAGATTTTGTATATTGTTTTGATATAGTGGATTGTATTTTGAGCTTTCTTTACTGTACATCATTTACTTTTGTATCCCCTTATTCTTTATCTTGTATTGTTGGATGGTTTAGCTACAGGTGTTCTCAGATTTTGGTTTATGTTTCTCACCTATACCATTTTGATGGGAATTTTGGTAGTGTATGGTATCAATATCAGTCTTCATTTCTCTCACGCATCTAATTACATATCTTATTATGCATGCTTAGCTAGCTTTTGCGTTGATGCGTTGACTCATTTTTGATGTATTATAACACCGTTTTTTGACATTAAGATCCAACTTAGATTGAGATAGACTCGTTATCTTACTTTTAACTCCATGGAGAGTGCTTGATTCATGCATTGGTAGAAAGTTATACACTTTTCACATGAGTTATGCTTTGCAACATATTTTTGTTACTCTACATTGCATTTTCGTCCATACTTAGTGGAGATTATCACCTTGTGAGCTTTACAGCATTTACCGTCTTTTTGAGAGTCTACATTTACTCAAGGATTGATCTTTCATCCTCATTTCTCTTGAATAACTTCTTTATGCTTGCTTTTGGTTCATAAGATGAGTTCTGATCTTGACATTGATACTTTTACTATGTGGAATATTATAATTTGATATCTTTATGTAATTCTAAACCCATTTCTTTCTTGATAGCCATTATCCTTTTTTTTTTCTTTCACCATACAACCCATTTATCATTTCATTTATCACCAACTTCTTCCTCGAAAAATATCATTGAAATTTTTGTATTTCATATCCTTATTCTATACTATGTTGGGGAAACGAAGGCATAGAAAAAAAAAAAAAAAAAGGAAGACGAAGAAGAAAAGTAAGAGAAAAGAAAAAAAAGTGGGTATATGATATATAAAAATAAAAAAAATAAAAAAAATAAAAATAAAAAAAGAAGAAGAAGAAGAAGAAGAAGAAGTTATGAGCATGATGCAAAGTAGCATCGAAGTTATAGAGAAGGAGTTGTAAAAAAATTGAAAATGTTTATTGTTCGGATCTTTAGGTACATAACAAGGGAGGAGTTGGATATGATAACTTTTCATCACCTCATTGACATGTGATGTATTTTGTATTTACCTCTCATCATTCCTACTTTACCTCTTCGCCTTCCAAATCACTTAATCGATCCAAAGATGCTTCATTATAATTTTCATTAGAGTAAAAGTTTTATCTTGTCAATTCTTTAAATCATTGTGCATCTATGAACATTCTTTCAGGAAGTTATGCCAAAGGCGATACACATACATATTGTTCGGTTCTTTATTTTGGATATGTTCACTTGTTTTGCCATGTACATTTACTCCATTGTTGAACATATAATTGTGTGAACCATGTGGGTCTTTCATTCTGAGTGTATGCTCGGTGAGGATTGAATTAAAACTTTACGGTTCGGAAGTGCACAATTGAGTTCCTTATATGTTGCTTAGTATTGGCTTATCAAACACACGCGCACAAACTTCTCTAGTGTATGAATTTTTGCATAAACTCCTACATGTGTTTAAGGTTTGAGATGCGTCCATTGATATCTTGAGTGGGTTGTGCATATTTTGTTTATTTTATTGTCTTTAATTATCTCCTTTCCATAATACATTTTTTTGCTAGGGACTAGCAAAAGCTAAGTTGGGGGGTGTTGATTCCACTCTAAAAGTGTAATCTTTGTCCCCTAATTAAGTGTTTGTTAGCCTCTATATGAGTATTAGAATAGATTTTTAGCAATAAACTGATTTAAAGTTGTTCTTCATGTGTATTGTAGGTTTTTGGTGATAAAATGGTGAAAAAAGGGCTTAAAGAGCAGAAGTCCGTTCGGACGGACCGTTCGGACGGCTAAACCGTTCAGACGGTGCGTTCGGACAGATAAATGACCGTTGGATGCCTAGACTGTTCGGACGCTACGATGGAGATTGGAGTTCCAGAGTCGATATTTCCCGTCCAAAGCCGTTCTAGAGTCGATATTTCCTGTTCTAAGCTATCATAGAGTCGTCTTTTTTCGTTCGAAGAAATACAGAGCCGAGTTTCCTCGTTCGAAGACCGTCCGAACGGTTATGACACTGTCCGGACGGTGCGTCCGGACGCATTTCGGACGTACTTAGGATGCACTTTGGACGGTGAGCGCAGATTTGCCCTACAACCCAGCAGTCGAAGAAAAAAGAAAAAAAAGTTAGATTTTAGGTTTGGAGTTGCGGGTAGAGAGAGAGAATAGGGGAAAATCATGTATGTTGCTTAGATTTACTTTACTTTGTTGTATTTAGGACTTTGGGAAGTGTTTGGATAGATTTCTTGGGTTGATTTAGTGTAATCTTTCACATTTTCTATATTTCAATATATATTCACTTTTGATTTAAAATCAAGATGTTGTCTCTACACTTTGGAAAGCTATCAACCATGGAATCTTCAAGCTAAACTCATTGTTTGGGAGCAAATGTGAAAATCTACCAAGGAATACATGAAAAATGAAAGGGGAGTCCTTGAATCTTGTTGAATATCTATTTTGCATATTTTTCTCTTATTATATTGGAATTAATTGTTGTGGAAATCTTAGATCTATAATCATAGTTAATAAAATGTGATTTATTTCTAAAGAACCCCTAAATTGTGATAAAACTTAATTCCAAAATAATTAGAGATCCATAAAATTTCAAAGCTAAACTTTCTGAATCAAGGGCCTTTGGACGATTCTTGATTTGAGTCAACCCAAACTCCTCCTTTCAAATTCCATGCTAGAATTGGTAGATTGGAACATTTGAACCCAAACCCCCTTTTTAATCAAGTTAAATCCATACTTGTGCTCATTTGGAATTCCGGTTAAATTAAGAGTTAATTTAGTTATAATTGTGGTTGTTGTAGTAGAATGTTCATAATTGTTAATTCACTTTAGCTAGAATCAAGTTGTAGGTTTCAATTTCATTTTAATTGTTTGCCTAGTTGCTAGTAAACCAAACCCTCAAACACCAAAAGATTTTCGGTCAATTTTAGCTAACATAGCCATCAATTTCACTCTTGGTTTGCGGTTGCAATTTGAATATGTTTTTAAACTCTACTCGTTTCTATTGCTAAATTGGCACAGGTCTTATGGGAGAACACAATAGTTGGAGTACCTCCACTTAAACTACAAGCACCTCCATCGCGGTGAGCGTGGAAAGGACGAGTCAATGATGTTGTAATAATACTTGGTGAAGTTCGAGATCAATCCATATGGAAGAGGGTTAGCTCATTCAAGAAAAACTCACCTTAGGTCAGAACTCCTAGGAAAACACTCCAATAAAATAAAAATAAAATAGTTTAAAGAAAGGATTTGATTAATCTAAGTTAAATTATGAAAACGATTCTAAATTAATAAAAACAAGTCTTGAAACCAATTGATTTGCTTCACCTTAAATTCCAACGGAGGCTTTTGATAACTCAAATCATTAACTTCGTTGCGAGTCTTTGATTCGGAAGATTTAACGATAAAAAAAATTATTCTCTAATAATCAAACATAGAATAAATCGAGTTTAGAATCATAAATGCATACCATCGACTTGTTGCCAAGCATAATCAAATATCTAGGTTTTCGTAAATATCTACTTCATATTGAATCAGTTTTAGAATCAAAGATGCATATTATCGACTCGTGTAGTATGATCGTTCCTTAAAAAGGTGATACTTAACCACAAGTGCACGGCCGCGATGTAACAATCATTTCTCATAAGTACGAAGTCGATGCCACAGGGAAGATTGTTTACGTAAATAGGAAAACTTACCGTGGATAAAAAATCTTAGGAAAAACACTCTAATAAACAAAAATTGATTTTAGCTTGAGAAAATATTTGTTATCTAATTTAAACTAAGAAATAAAGAAAAAGTCATGGAATCAATCTATCCAACCAATTGCGTCTCTTGGAATTCCAAAGGAGATAATTCAATATCTCAAATCCTTCAACTACGTTGCGAGTCTCGGATTTAGAAGATTTAACAATAAAAACAAGGGTTCTTCAAAAGTTCAACTTCTAGAATAAATCGGGTTGTTAGAATCAAGGACAAGTACCATCGATTCGTGCAGCGCATTTACTGAATATAAATTCACACATAAACGTTACCAAACATAATCAAACGTTCAGGATTTCGAAGGTTTCTAGAACAAAGAAGAAGAAGAAAGAAGAAACAGAAGATTTAACTTTAAAACCAAGAACGCACCTCCTTTGTTCATCCAAGATATTCAATTGATCCCAATATGGAATCTAGCTACTCATCATAATAATAGATACACAAAGTTATATTAAAAATATATTGAAAGACTGAGTAATCTGATTACAGGAATTGAAAACTGAATGAAAACTATGAATAAACTACTATAATCTACTCCTAAAACTCTAGAAAAATGTCAACCCTAGCAATCCCTTCAAAAACATAAAACTCCTAAATCGATTCTACTACTTACTAATCTATCCACAACTAAAAAGTGAGTTAATCTATAAATTCCGTTGTCAGTCGTACAGATGGTTCCCACTAATTGCTCAGATGGACTGGGTCCCCTCACGAAAGTTGTAGGTCTCAAAAAGTTATACAAAATTGATATATTATGGGCTTGAATATCCTTTCTGGATCGCGAGATATGGGCTTTCAAAGTTTCAGCTCTACGTGCTTCAGCAGCTTGTACCTTGACAGCAACCTTTTGAACCTATGATTAAATTGCATTCGAAATCATTCCATTTAAGCTCAAAACCATTTGAACGCTTGGGCCACCGTTCGAACGCCACGGACGACCATTCGAACGCTGCGTCGAACGCTGCGTCGAACGCACTTCGAACAGGAAAACTTGCTCTCTGAATCTTTCGAACGCATTTTGAACTTGAATATGACGTGAGACCGTTCAAACGTACCGTTCGAACGCTTCTGTATACCATTTGAACGCCTTTGAGGACCATTCGAACGCCATTCGAACGCCTATTTTGTTTCAGCGCGAATTAATCCCTTTTAGCTAGGATTCCTGAAAATAAACACAAATCTAAGTTAGTATAAATTAGAATAAAAATTAACACAATTAAACATAATATAAAACTAATAATTAGCCAATTAAGATATGTAGATTGCACTTTTAGAGTACAATCACACTCCCCAACTAAGCTTTTGCTAGTCTCTAGCAAAACATTAAAACAATGAACCTATCTCCACTTTCGTGGGAGTCACGAGTGCATTTAGCATATGTACCAAGCCTTTAAACCTCTAAGTTACTCCTAGTGGACGAGTGGTGTCTCGTGAGGGCTTACAGTGATGAATACCCACAAACATCTATCCACGCAATGTCAATATGATATTAAAGAATACGAAATATGAATTAACCTCATTTAAGTAGTCTCAATCCAGCTAGATCATGAATCATTGCAAGGTAAATGCATAAAGCAATGAAGAAATAGACTGCATTGAAGTGTACTACCAATGGCATATAACTCTAATGTCTCATAGCTCATATAAGTATGTCCTTTATGCTTCAACCCAAGTCTCGCAAGGCATACACTCAACTTTGAATATGAATATACAGGGTCTCTCAATGGAAAACTCATTTTAAGAGTAAACATACAAGACATGCAAAAGAGCAATTCCAATCATCAAAAACCGATAAATTATAGGTGTATCGACTTGGCATAGCTTCATGAATGAACATTTATTGTTTAAGCACAATTAGAGAATTGACATTGATGACTTATACACAATTGAATTAAAGATTCATGTAATTTCGAATATTGCCACCATGTGAAAGAAGAGCCAAGAATGGGGACAAAAGAAGAAATAACGAAACTCAACATATACATTGCGCACTCATATGATGGTCAATAAACACACACTTCCCGATTCCCAATTTTACAGTAATCTTGGACTTTTCAACTTCCTTCACTTCTTTTTCATTTGAAATTTTTTCTTTTCTTTGCAACCCTTTCAACTCCTTTTGATCCCTTTCTTTTTTCTTTTTTTTTTCCATACACTTTTAACTTTACTAATACATAAGCAATGCACCAACTCCGAAATTTAGCATTGACAAACTTTTAAGCTCATGTGTATACGAATATCGAGAAAGAAATATAGACATGAATGGCTTAATAGAATGAAATGGCCTCTACTTTTATACTCCGAAAATCACATCAAATCAAAACTTCAAGAGTGTATAAGATGTCAATAACTCCAACGAATACTCAACATGTAAACCAAAATCAAGCATAATCAAGCTATTTAATAAATGAAGATTAATAAAATAACCTTGAATAAATGTGAATCACTATCAAAAGGTGATAAATAGGCTCTAAAGCTCATAATGTATAAAATCTCCACCTTATAAGGACATGCATGCACAAGAGAGAAACATAAAAAGATCATATAACATACTAGTACACAACAATGTAAACTCTCTCTTTTAATGGTTTTATGACAAAAACTTGCAATGCATCACAACATAAAGGTGAATCAATAATAAACTCAAACTTAGTCCAGTGCACGACTCAAAGTATCCTCGACATCATAAGCGCATTGACATGAATACAGATATAATTGCTCAATATAATCTGCAACACTTCCAATTATAACAATAAACATAAAGAGTATGTGGAAAAGTGTGAGAAATACAAACCAAAGTACCGAACCATATGATATATCAAACCTTTACCGAAGACTTCCAACTGTCCAAAAGGTATATCAATCTTGCACTAATACCTAAAAATTACTCAATAAAACATAACAAAGTTTGATAGAAAAGAACTGTTTATGAATTTTTTTTTAATTTTTTAATTTTTTTTTTGAGTTTTTATATAAACAAAAAGAACAAACCAAAACAAAAAGACTAGTAGTCTATCTCTTCCCTCCAACTAGAATGATGCAATGTCCTCAATGCATTAAGCAAAGAGAAACAAAAACATGAATGTATGAAAAAGGGATGAAAAAAATCCGGTGGGACAACACCGTCCCTCCAACTAGGGAAGAACTCAAAAATAAATAAATAAATAAAACAAAAAAAAAAAATAAAAACTACCTAACTACTCCTACACTATCAAAATATATAAGAGAAGACTATCCCACACCACATCGAGGGTGTTTGCTTGCATGGAGCCACTTACCATTCACCATGAGTAATGAGTTCAACATTAATAAATATGCATAAGTACGAATACTATTGAACCCAAAATCATATAAAACACTCATGCAAATTTGTAAATGACTCGTCATTTCCACGCTCACCGTGATGGAGGTGCTTGTAGTTTAAGTGGGAGTACTCCCACTATCGTATTCTCCCATGAGACCTGTGCCAATCTAGCAAAAGAAACGAGTAGAGTTTAGAAACTTATTCAAATTGCAATCACAAACCAAGAGTGGAATCAATGGCTATGTTAACTAAAATTGACCGAAAATCTTTTAGTGTTTGAGGGTTTGGTTTACTAGCAACTAGGCAAACAATTAAAATGAAATTGAAACCTACAACTTGATTCTAGCTAAAGTAATTTGACAACTATAAAAATTCGACTACAACAACCACAATTATGACTAAATTAACTCTAGATTTAACCGAAATTCCAAATGAGCACAAGCAAGGATTTAACTTGATTAAAAAGGAGATTTGGGTTCAAATGTTTCAATCTACTAATTTTAGTACGAAATTTGAAAGGGAGAGTTTGGGTTAACTCAAATCAAGAATCGTCCAAAGGCCGCCCTTGATTCGGAAAGTTTAGCTTTGAAAATTTTATGGATCTCTAATTATTTTGGAATGAAGTTTTATCACCATTAATAGGTTCCTTAGAAATAAATCACATGTTACTAACTATGATTATAGATCTAAGATTTCTACAACAACTAATTCCAATATAATTAGAAAAAATGATGCAAAAGAGATATTCAACAAAATTAAAGACTCCCCTTTTATTTTCTATGCCATCATTGGTAGATCTTCACATTTCTTCCCAAACAATAAGCTTAGCTTGAAGATTCCATGGTTGAAAGCTTTCCAAAGTGTAGAAACAACATCTTGACTCCAAATCAAAAGTGTATAAATATATTGAACTATAGAAAATGTGAGAAATTACACTTCAACAACACTAAAAATCTATCTAAACACTTCCCAAAGCCCTAAATACAACAATGTAAAGTAAATCTAAGCAAAATACATATTTTTTCCCCTATTCTCCCTCTTTTTTCTTCTTTTTTTTCAACTACTGGGTTGTAGGGTCAATCTGCGCTCACCGTCCGAAGTGCGTCCTAAGTCCGTCTGAATGGCGTCCGGACGCACCGTCCGGACGGTGCCATAACCGTTCGGATGGTTTTTAGACGTAGAATCTCGGCTCTGTATTTCTACGAACGGAAAAAGACAACTCTGTGATAGCTTAGAACGGGAAAAATGGACTCTAGAACGGCTTCGAACGGGAAATATCGACTCTGGAATTCCGATATCCGTCGTAGCGTCCGAACGGTAATTCGCCTGTCCGAACGGCATAGGCGTTTGAACGGTCATTTATCCGTCCGAACGCGCCGTCCGAACGGTGGAAACCTTTCGAACGGGCTCTTTCTTTTTAGGCCCTTGTTCACCATTTTATCACCAAAAACCTACAATACACATGAAAAACCACTTTAAGTCAATCTATTGTTAAAAACCTATTATAATACCTATATAGAGGATAACAAACACTTAATTAGGAGACAAAGATTACACTTTTAGAGTGGAATTAGTAAAGAATAAAGAATAAAAATAGAATCTTGCATGATAGGGATGTTAAGGCTCAATTCATGTTGAAGAAGAGTATGAGAGATCTCACTCTCCATTATTCCTGTTTCGGTCACCTTTTTCTGTTAGGAGTCCTTAATCTCGGGCTCCTCTCTCTTGGGTTCCTCTCCATCACTCTCCATTGTCCCTTCCTCCTTCACCTCTTCTTTAGGTATCATTTCCCTCAGTTCAGACACCTCAGGAAGAATAAGTACCTTTTTTTTAACCTCATCCTCATCATCATTCACCCTAAGAACCTCTTCCCTTCGATCAGACATCGTGGAAACGTTGATATTCTCTATTTTAGGTTCAGTCTTAAGGGCGATAATAGAGAGACCTTGGTCATGATTACTCATATATGGAATTGGGAACATCTCATATGTAGGATCATCTCGAAGTTGAGCCGGAAGCTCTTCCTCCTTGTGATGCATTGGCTCGTGTGTTAACAGGGCCAATCGTTGAGTTATGTCATCTAATTCCTAGCGCATTTGTGCAAGAGTGTCAGTTTGTACCACTGTATTAGTATCCCTGAACCCTAAGGACATACCCATGTGATATGACATGTAAGATGATCGTATGTTCTCTTGATTCGCTACCAAAGGTTGATAAGATAATGAAGGACATGTCTCGTGAAATGTGTAAGATGAAGTAAAAGGTATATATGAATTATAAGCATATGGTGGAGACGAAGGTGGTGCATGGTAGTACGGTTGTTGTGGTGGTTTTTCATAAGAAGCATATGGTAAAGCTTGAGAGCTCCACTCCGAATAGTTTGGAGGTGGATAATAGTCTTGTTGTTGTGCCGTGTATGAATCAGAACTTATAGCAATAAAATTTCAAGGATAATCCATGATTAAGATGTATGCAAGACCAACCAACAAGTATATCAAAACAACCTATCCTCCCAATCCCACAACAATAATGCACAAACCCAATGTAACCAAAGAAAAACAAAAATAAATGCTCAAAAATAAAAGGTGGAACGAAGTTACCCAAAAGAGCTATTGAGTTTCCCCGTGTTTGTAGAATGATGGTGAAGTGCTTCCTCCAAAATAGAATCTCCAAGGCTTCTCCACCGATGTAAAACGCAGCTTCCTTAGCAACGGTGCCAAAAACTTGATCGCTCCCTAAAAAGGTGATACTTAACCGCAAGTGCACGGCCGCGATGTAGTAATCATTTCTCGTAAGTATGAGGTCGATCCCACAAGAAATATTGTTTACGTAAATAGGAAAACTTACCGTGGATAAAAAATCTTAGGAAAAACACTCTAATAAACAAAAATTGATTTTAGGTTGAGAAAATATTTGTTATCTAATTTAAACTAAGAAGTAAAGAAAAAGTCATGGAATCAATCGATCTAACCAATTGCGTCTCTTGGAATTCCGAATGAGATAATTTAATAACTTAAATCCTTCAACTACGTCGCAAGTCTCGAATTTGGAAGATTTAACGATAAAAACAATTGTTCTTCAAAACTTCAACTTCTACAATAAATCGGGTTGTTAGAATCAAGGACGAGTACCATCGATTCGTGCAGCGCATATACTAAATATAAATTCACCCATAAACGTTACCAAACATAATCAAACGTCCAAGTTTTCGAAGGTTTCTAGAACAAAGAAGAAGAAGAAAGAAGAAACAGAAGATTTAACTTTAAAACCAAGAACGCACCTCCTTTGTTCATCCAAGATATTCAATTGATCTTCACAATTGATCCCAATATGGAATCTAGCTACTCATCATAATAATAGATACACAAAGTTATATTAAAAATATATTGAAAGACTGAGTAATCTAATTACAGGAATTGAAAACTGAATGAAAACTATGAATAAACTACTATAATCTACTCCTAAAACTCTAGAAAAACGTCAACCCTAGCAATCCCTTCAAAAACATAAAACTCCTAAATCGATTCTACTACCTACTAATCTATCCACAACTAAAAAGTGAGTTAATCTATAAATTCCGTTGGCAGTCGTACGGATGATTCCTACCGAGTGCTCAGATGGGCTGGATCCCTTCACGAAAGTTGTAGGTCTCGAAAGTTATACAAAGCTGATATATTATGGGCCTGAATAGCCTTTTTGGTTCGCGAGATATGGGCTTTCAAAGTTTCAGCTTTGCGTGCTTCAGCAGCTTGTACCACAGTTTCAGCAGCTTGTACCTTGACAGCAACCTCTTCAAACCTATGATTAAATTGCATTCGAAATCATTCCATTTAAGCTCAAAACCGTTCGAATGCCTGGCCCACCGTTCGAATGCTCCGTTGAATGCACTTCAAACGGAAAAACCAGCTCTCTGAATCTTTTGAACGCACTTCGAACCTGAATATGACGTGAGACCGTTCGATGTACTGTTTGAATGCTTTTGTATACCGTTCGAACGCCTTTGAGGACCATTTGAACGCCATTGGAACGCCTTTTCTGTTTCAGTGCGAATTAATCCCTTTTTAACTAGGATTCCTAAAAATAAACACAAATCTAAGTTAGTACGAATTAGAAGCAAAATTAACACAATTAAACATAATATAAAACTAATAATTAGCCAATTAAGACATGTAGATTGTACTTTTAGAGTACAATCATAGTATATATACTAAACACAGATTCATGCATAAATATTACTGAACATAATCAAACATTTGAGTTTTTATAAATATCTAGGGTTTGATTCCCAAAGAATTAAGAAGAAAAAAAATTTAAACATTGAAAATCAATTTACCTCCATTGTTCATCTAACATCTTCAATTGATCTTCATAATTGATCCTAAGATGGAATTTAGGTACTCCTAGACATAATAGATGCGCAAAATATATATTGAAAGACTTAAACTGATTACAGGAATTAAAAAACTATGAAAAACTATTGAATCTGATTGCAAGAATTGAAAACCTATGAAAAGCTGCAAAGTTTTACTCTAAACTACTCTTAAAGCTAATCCTAAAATCTAGAAAAATGTAATAATAAAAAAGCCCCCTAAAACAAGTTACAAACCCAGCTTATATATGTAACAGGAAAAATAGGACACCTGCTGAACTGTTCAAATGGCTTAGCTCACCGTTCGAACTCAAATATTAACTGTTTGAACGGTCTTCTAACATTCTTTGAACGAATTTTATACTCTCTGAATCTATCGAATGGGCTTTGGACCTGGTTTTTATGTGACACTGTTTGACGCACCGTTCAAATGCTCTGTTCCCAGTTCGAACGCTAAGCTCTACCGTTCAAACAGTTTAGGTGGTCTGACGTCATCCGTTCGAACTCACTCTGGGACCGTTCGAACGCCTTTTTGCACTTTCACCCAAATTTTTCCTTTTTAGCATAGGGTTCCTATTCCAAGTAAAATAAACTAAGTTAGTACAAAATAGAGATAAATATACAAATATAATCCTAATGTAGATCTAACAGATAACTAATTAAGGCATAATAATTGTACTTTTGGAGTACAATAAGAAAGGAAATCAAAGGCTTTGGAAACTGATCTTCACATTTTAGATCTTCAGAGAGAAATGTCTCATTCAGACAGTCAGCTTCACAAAATAAAGGATATCAAACTTAAGACTTTGGAAACTATACATAAGAAAAAGCAGAGTGCAGACAGAGATCAAGGGTGCAATGGCTTCAATCAAGGGACAAAAATACAAAAAAATTTCAAGGTGCTTTGAAAGCAGGGTTAAGAAAAAATTTCATAGGACAAGTGGTTCACAAAGGAACGACGATTACTCATCCTGCACTTATCAAGGACTTCATCTATAATCATTTTGCTTCAAGCTTCTGAGAGGATTTCTTTTCAAGGCCAAGTTTGGATGGAGAATTTCAAAACAAATTGAGTAATGAAAGTCAATTATCTCTGGAGGTAGTTTTTTTGGAGACGAAGAAATCAAGTATACTATAAACAGTTGTAAAGGTAATAAGGGCCCAGGCCTAGATGGGTTCGAGATGAGTTTTTGAAAGAAATTTTGGAACCTTACAAAGTCAGAAACCTTTAACTTTATGAATGAGTTCCATTCAAACAGTAGGCTAGTAACAGGGCTAAACTCCTCCTTTATCTCTCTGGTTCCCAAATGCGAGGCCCCTAACTCCTTGTCTACTTATAGGCCTATTTCCTTTTTGTCTTCTATTTACAAGTTACTATCAAAAACACTTTCTAACAGATTGAAGAAGGTGATAGGAGAAATCATAGGGGATAATCAAACCGCATTCATTAAAGAGAGACAAATTCTTGATGGTGTTCTAATTGCCAATGAGGTAATTAAGGACTGGAGAAGGAAAAAGCATAGAGGTCTGGTTATAAAATTGAATTTTGAAAAAGCATTTGACAATATTAGTTGGGATTTCCTTCAGAAAATGATGACAAATATGAATTTTGGGATAAAATGGAAGGCTTGGATTAAGGAATGCTTGACAAGCTCTAGGGTATCGATCTATCTTGGTTAATGGCTCACCTATAAAAGAATTCAATATGCATAAAGGGCTAAGGCAAGGGGACTCTCTTTCCCCATTTCTCTTTATCATTGTCTCTGAAGGTAAAAGTTCTTCTACAAAGGGCAAGGAATTTGAATATTATAAAAGGCTGTAATGTGGGATCCAAAGGTTTGTCCCTCTCTCACCTTCAATTCGCAGATGATATACTTCTATTTGGTTCTGATAATCTTGATGAAGTAAGAAATTTGAAAAGGATATTGAGATGTTTTGAATTGTTATCTGGTCTCAAAATTAATTTTCAAAAATCAGTTATAAGTGGGGTGGGTATTGGTGATACTTTTCTATCAGAATTACAGGATATTTTCAAGTGTAAGATTCCCTTACTTCCCTTGAAGTGTCTAGGTCTAAGTTTAGGATCTAATCCCAGGAAGTTTGTTAGTTAGGATGGTGTGGTAAACAATATAAGGAATAGGTTGGCACCTTGAAAAAAAGATTGTTATCAATCAGGGGAGCCTTACATTGATAAAATCCACCCTATCTCAACTTTCAGTTTATTACCTCTCCTTGTTCAGAGCCCTCATCAAGGTCTGTAAAGAACTTGACAAGCTTCAAAGTAGTTTCTTGTGGGGGGGGGGGGGGGGGGGGGGGGGGGGAGGGGTGGGTCCGCCAGGGAGGAATGAAATTCACTGTGTTAATTGGAAAATGGCAACATTGAGCAAGCATAAGGGTGGCCTTGGTCTCACTCCAATTAGAGCTATGAATATGGCTCTCCTTACAAAATGGTGATGGAAGTTTGCAAAGGATAAAGATGCCTTATGGAGAAAAGTGGTTTGTCAAAAATATAATAGGGATGAAACTTGGATTATTCTTCCAGCAGAGGACAGAAATAAATATTCAACAATAATCAAAGGGATAAGATGTGTAATGATGATCAAAAGGACTTCAGGAAAATCATTCAAGCTAACCTCAAGGTTTCTTTATGAAGAGGAGACTCCATTTTTTTCTGGGAAGACCCTTGGGTGGGTGACTCTTTACTTTAACATAGATTCCCTAGGCTCTATTCATTGTTTGAACGAAAAAGGGAAAGGATTGCAGCTTTTAAGGATGGTTCAGAAGCCTGGTCTTTTAATTTTAGAAGAGTGCTCTTTTCATGGGAGGAGGATTCCTTATCAGAATAAAAAGCATTTTATCCTCTGTTAGTTTTAAGGAAAACAAAGAGGACTCCTGTTTCTGGAATGCAGACAAGAATGGAGAATTCAATACAAAATCCTTCTGCCTTGCAACTAAAACCATTGAAGTGGCAGACACCGTTGAAATGGATTTGGAACTCACAGTCTCCACTCAAGGTTCAGATGTTCTACTGGCTGGCATTGTAGAACAAAATTAAGTCAAAAGCCTTCCCCATGCATATGAAAATACTGAAACTTGTTAAAAGTCTCCTTTTTGTTTTTGCTTTAAAGAAGGTTGAAGATTCAAATCATCTCCTTCTTCTTTGTAGTTTTGCCTGGAAAGTCTGGTGTAGAATTCTTTTTTGGTGGGGAATTAAATGGGTGAGTCCTGATTCTTTTGAGGATCATGGCTGTTAGTGGATGGATCAGGAGCAGAAAAATCTTGAAAAACCTATTTGGATCTCCTTGTTCAAAGCCACAGCCTAGTGTATTTGGTTAGCTAGAAATAAAGCCGTATTCAATAGCAAAAGGGTTCATTGGGAGGAATCTGTTGAAGATGTTAAGCTAAAAGTTTGGCAATGGTTACGAGCTAAGTGAAGGAATGGTTCTGTCAGCTAGTTTAATTTTTTACTCTCAATTGAAGGGGTTAAATGCCTAGAATTATCATTAGTAACTCTTCATCCTTGATGCTTCATGGCAGTGCCTAAGTTGCAATTACATGTTCTCCTGCTGGTTGTGGCTGGTTGATACCTGATCAACCTTCCTTTTGCTTTCTCTATTTCTTGTTCTGTAAAGCCTGGATGGCTTGTAGAGCTTTTTCCTGTATGTTTTCTTCCCTTATAAAGTTATCTCTGTTTGTTGTTCAAAAAAAAAAAAAAAATACTAAATAATAAGCATTTTTATTTTCCATTGAATTTGTCACTTTTGGGCAAAATCATATCTATTTTCTTGCTCTATAGTTTTTCAATAAGCCTGATTGGACTAGGCAAACTTCGAGAAGACATGAACTCACTCCGATATTTTATTCCATATCATATATTTCTAATTATTAAATTAGAATCTTATTAAAGATGTAAAATTCTATATACATTCTAATTTTATATACAATATTCTATATATTTATAGATTCTATACATAATATGCATATACATAATGTATATTTCCATATTGTTTTGTTTTCTATAGATTTCTATATTATAGAATAGATTTAAACTAAGATAAGTTTAATCTATTTAATCTTAATCGAATTATTAATCTAATTAATTCATTCTAATTTTTTTCTAATTCCAATTAATATTAAAATATTAATGGACTGATTAATTATAACTAATCAGCCATTCTTTTGGGTAATTCGAAAATAAAACAAACAGAAAGGACTCAATCCTAACAGAAGATAAGTCAATGATGTCAGCTACCAACCGTAGACCGACCTGCCAAAAATAAGATAGAAAACTTTTTATCTCTAATCCTATCCTTTACATCCGAAAAATGATTGAACATCAGTCACGATTGATTCTTGATTTGATCTACAGTTGTACATGATGCATACACAATTATGGGTTTGTATAGTCCCTTGCAATAATGACTCTTATTTTTCAATTTCAATTATCACAATATATTGATGTGAATATCTAATTTATAGAGCACAACTACAAATAAGATTGTGAAACGAATAAACTAATCGAGCTCAATTCATGTCAAGCTTGTTAAAAACTTATTTGATATTGGTTTGTTATATAAAAAAATTTATGCTTCAATACAATTTGAAACTCAATAATTTTTATAGCTTGACTCAATAAACTACTATAAAGGACTGTATAATAAAACTAAAATACTCGAGCTTGATTTATTATCGGGTACATTACAACTCATTTGAGATCAGTTTACAAATCGAACTAATTAAGCATGAATTTAATTTTGAAACTCTGTAAAATTTTTAAATTAAACTTAAATAACCTATTACTCGGCTTGAGTTTGTCTGTTTATGGCTGCATAGCAAAGCATTGCGATTTAAATGGACACCCAACAATCTGTTGATTGAGTTATACATATCATCTAATACACATATATCCACAAACCACAATATATCCTCATGGAGAACCATTACACAACTGATAGTTTTGCAAGCCACTAGATTGTTATTAGCTTGAAATTTCAATGCACAAGACTAAGATTGGCCAAAACCTACATTACATTCTCAAACAATACAATCCTGCAATGAGAGCCATACTTCCTGATATTCTTCTGAAGATCTATACCACAATTGCATGGCAAGTTCTTGTTCAAGACTGCCAATGATGAAGAAACAACTCTTGAAATGCATGATATATAGTATACAAATCACCATTCCTAACTAACAAAGGAGGTCATTTCACTTACTATTCAGTCACGATATGATTATATACCTTCTAAAAAAACCCTAATTTGGTTGCAAAATCCAAGTCCACTGGCTTAATTTCATAGAAGAAACCTAGGAAGCCCTATTTTGTAACCAAATTTTTTGACATCCTCTTGGACCTGCTGTCTGAATTCTCTAAAGCTGAACCTTCTATAGACAGAAGGCTCAACACAACTCTGTATAACAGTTTCATAAGATGGACAGAAGAAATATGCAGTAGAGAACCTCTCCGCTCGATTGTTGGTGACGACCCGGTGTTGAACACTTCTATAAACACCATTGCTCCATGCCTGCATCGCCACAAGTATATATATATATATATATAGATATATAATCTAGATTTGATGAGTGACTACAATCTTCAAGCAATGTGTATAGCAAATAAAATGGTATGTAACATAGAAAAATGTACCTGAAATAAGTCGCCTATGTTAATAATTAGAGCTTCTTGATTTGGTTTAACAGAAATCCATTTCCCATCTTTCACTAATTGCAATCCTCCGATTTCATCTTGGTGCAAGATTGTGAGGAAGTCGCTATCAGTGTGTGGCATCAATCCGAAGACCTCAGAAGATATTGGGCAATGTGGGTATCTGTTCATTCGGAGATAGCAAGTGCTCGGCAAGCAATTTTCTTTAAAAAATGTCGATTTATGACCCATTTTCTCAGCCAAAATTTCAGCAAGTTTTTGTGCTAGGTCTGAAACTGTTGTGGCAAACTGTTCCATGGTTGAGCTGTATACAATTAAGGAAGATTTCAAGTTTACAGACATAGCAAAAATCAAACATAAAAAATAGCACCAAAAAAATAGTGATATGAACCTTTAAGAACTATTATTTTGAAGAGAATGAAACTTATACTAATGTAATTGCAATTCGGCGTAGAATCATTCAACGCTTTCTCACACGGTTTGAGGTCCATATGAGAGGGAATTAAGGATTTGAATATAGACAACTAAGGTGTGTATTGTTTCCACATTATAAACTCCAAAAAATTACTGATGGGATTGGTTTAATTGATAAGAATTAGACACTTTGCTTGAAGACACCTAGGTTCGATTCTCGCTGTCAACAGTCTCTCACATTATAGAAGTATATGGCTTGCTCTAGTTTTGAACTGGATAGCACTCCTTTACCCTAAAGTTTTATGTATCCAAAAAACTGAGATGAACCATTAGCGGGCACATCAAGTCCTATTGTGCTGTCAAGCTGTCTTTGCCAGACTTGCAGTTTATCCCATATGTGACTAGCAC
Organism: Euryodendron excelsum; assembly: GCA_033060915.1. NCBI lineage: Eukaryota > Viridiplantae > Streptophyta > Magnoliopsida > Ericales > Pentaphylacaceae > Euryodendron > Euryodendron excelsum. Next base: position 31,932,169 of record CM065398.1, read on the forward strand.
GTGAGGCTTCTGTAACTCAGGTGCATATATATATATATATAGAGAGAGAGAGAGAGAGAGAGAGAGCATGCATGGAAATGCACGTACGTGAAGGGGTTTTGAAGGCAGTAAGGTACAGTGTTCCAAGGGCTATTGTCTCAGTGATTGGCACTAAGAAGGGAGTATGTTCCTTGGAACTTCTGTAATGTCTAGAGAACATGACACACAAGTACTATTTTCACAAGATGCTTATCTCTTCCTAGCTTTTGCCTTCCCTAACATTAGCATGTGAAGCAAAGCCAGACCGGACTCTGATGACCCGCGGAGGGCTTCAAACCTTTCAAAATTCTTTATACCTCCTATAAATTTTTGAGCATTTACGATAAAATGTTATATATCGGCCCCTCATAAGCCAATAAATTTTACCTTACTCTCTACAAATTTTAAGTTATTTTACTTTTGTCCATCTCATCACATATCTTGGGTGGTGAGTGGGTAGTCCTTAAAACATTCGTGGAGTCTCAACAAACCCAGATCGAAGTATGGATATTTACTACATGTTACATAGATAGTTGAGGAATTGGTTGTCAAACCGACTGAAAGAGTCTCATATTCCAATTCTTGTTCTTTTTCCCCTCTTCTCTACAAGACCGATTAAACCCACTAATACAACGGCTCAAGAGATAACTCTTTTTCTATCAAAGGAACATGTCCTAATTAAAGTACATGCCTTTTGGTTATTCTATTGCGCTAAAGAGAAATCAGAAAGTCAAAAATATAAATGTGTCATGTAATTAGTCAAAAAAAAAAAACAAATGAAAAGAACTCAATCACGTATTGCATTGCTTTTTAGTCAATTCCGACTCAGACTTACGTTTTTTTGGCCTAGAATTGCTTTACCCAAAAAGTGACCTTTGTTGTACATTAATCTATTACTCTTATTATATCATTTATTCTCATTCTTGTGTGTTTTGTTGCGACAAAATCATCCAATTCAATTTGTTACTAGTCAGGTCAACTAGATTCGCATTTCCTAAAAAGAATCGAATTGTAATCTCTTTTTCCATTCTAATCCATTGATGACAACCCTTGATACCTCAGTCATCTCCAGATATGCCGAAAGCATCAATTGTTTGGATAAACACTCTACTTTTACTATGTTAGGAAGGTAAAATAATAGTAGTTTGACAGAACATGATCCACATATCCTCACTTATCCTAGCCTAGTATACTCCACTGAAATTGCTTCTATATGTATACTAAAATTTCTCTGTCATATCTAGCTGTCTCAAAACAGACTTTCCGTTAGAAATAAGCGTTAATCATCCCATCATTTGAATGAAAACAAGCACATACATAAAACAAAGGACTCTTAACTAGCTAAACAAATGAACATTTAAGCCTTAATATCGCGTCTATCATAAGCTATTATTACCCATTCAGCCCTATTATGAAAGAACAATGACATTTTGCATTGCACTTACTAAAGAAAAAGACATGGAGAGAGAGAGAGAGAGAGAGAGAGAGAGTAACAAAGTTCAAATAAAACTTTTTAAAGTACCTCAGATTGGTGAGACCACCCAAACCAGATATATCAGCCAAAGGAACATGAAATGCTTCTGACCAAGACAATTGCCTCAGGCAAGTAGCTGAAGGTGTCCCCCAACGGTAACTACCGGCAGAGAAGTTTGTATACTCGCCAGTAATCTTCTCACGAAACGGCCTCTTGAACACCTTCACCTGCTCCCTTCTCATTTGCTCCAAAATCTCACAAGAAATTCCATGGTTCACAACTTGAAAGAACCCCCATTCTTGTGATGCCTTGGCTATCTCTCTCTTGCATTCTTCTCTCTCTAGAACCCCAAGATTTAACCGGCCAAGGTCGATCAATGGCAGATCACATTCCTCGACGATGGCAAGATCATTATCGTACTTTGTTTCTGGGATGTAGTTTTCGAAGAGAGCCTTATAAGACTCTTGAAATGGTGGCTCCGACGATTCCATGCTGAATGGCTGAAATTAACAAGACATAAATTCCAAGACGATTAAAGAATAGATGAACCTTGTGTTTCTAGAAAAACAAGGTCGAGGTTTGACATGAACTTTTAACTACCATGAATTGACAAACAAAGGATAGGGTGAGAAGGTTTAGTGATGTTGTTTAGGGGGCCTTTGGAGTGGTTAATGACAAACAAAAGAGAATTAAGAACTATGTTTCGGTATGTTTCTTCAAGTTTCGTCGTCGATGAAAACGTTATTGTATCTCCTTTTCAACTTTTGGACTTGGAGACATAGGTTGTTTCATGTCTGTTAAGTGTGGAGAGAGAGAGAGAGAGAGAGAGAGAGAGAGAGAGAGAGAGAGACTTCGGCCATCGGCTGGAGTAGTCAATGGATCAATTTTAGGGGCGGCGCTAAACTATGCAAAATACTGGCTTATTAAGTAGGACCCACAATCAGTGCACCAATTTTTACTAGAAAAATTCTAATCGTATGGAAAATTATATAGAAAATTACTCCACATAATCCATTTCTTAATTATATAAAAAAAATCCATGAGAAAAGGATTGAAAATTAGAATTCTGTATAACGTTACTTTATTATATAGAAAACAAACTCCATTATAATGATATGAAGATGATATTTTTAGTATTCTTTTTCTATGATAGGAAGGAGAATGCTAAACCACAAGAATTTTTATTCAACTCTTTTCTTCTTAGAATGGTGTGCTAGTGACATATTTGAAAATATGATCCCTTGTGAAGGGCCTTATATCTTTACATCATAGGATCAGAATTAGCCACGTCATTCTCTACACTAGCATACCAAAAACAAATTAACCAGTAGAAAAGTATCAGAAACAATTGTTTTGTAGTAAAACATGTATTATTGTATTTCATGAATCAAATTTGTCTAATCATAAACCATGTCTATATAAATGGTGAAGTGCACTGAATGGTGAACTATGTAGTCTATGAATGAATACTTAATGGAGATTGTAAAATTCAGAACCAAAATAGATAGTCATGGCTCTGAATTTAAATTGTGGATATAGCTAATAGGGTATGAATTTAGATCCTCTATTCTAGTTCTTTCTCCTTAAAAATTTGAAGGAACTAGTGTCTCAATTTTCAACCTTAGAGAGTTGTCATGATTAAGGGTCTTGTAGCCCCCACACGGTAGCTACATATGGTTTCATTAAAGAATATAAGGGATCAAACTGCACCAATATTACTACTTATTCTACTAAAATAAAATAGAAAAAACATGAAGAACAAAAGTTACTTCTTAATATAATATATTGGAGGAGCTATTAAATAATTAAGAAAAATTCTAATCTTACAGAAAAGCTATACAAAACCCTACTAGAGTGATGCGTTGAATCTCTGCTCACTGCAACGTTCTTTTTTTTATGCATTTTTTGCAGTAACATATCCTTGTGTTCTTGTTTCGTTCTAGAAAAGAATGATGCGGTAATGATATTTTTTTTTTTTAATTAAAAACCATCTTGGTAGGTGTTTTTTAAAAAAATTAAAGTCTGAAATTTAACTAAATCAATATATACACAAATTTTCTATAAATTTTCTATTTGTATAACATTACTTCCATTAATTTAGATGTAGCCATTAAAAACAAGAAAATAGCTAGTGCCTGTTTTTGTTAGAAAAGAAGGGAGTGAAGCACCAGACCACAAGATCCTAATAATGTTTTTGATACCAAATTACCCCTCAAACCACATGCTAATGCTTTATGAATTGTGAGTCTTTTAAGTGGCTGCACATGCAAGTTGTAAATGTGATGACTTTTTAAGTTGTATTGTCTCTTTCTCACTAGCTAGCTCTAGTCACAGAGAAGCTGGAGTTTCTTGTTGTTTTTACAAGTGGAAGACTCTAAGGTCTCACAATTTTGGCATATATAGGACAATAGAGAAGAGGGTCGGTCTACAAACTGAAAACTCATGATCAAGGAACTTCAACCCACTAAAAATACATGTTTCTCTCATCAAGTTTTGCCTAAACTTCCTTTATTTAGTTTCTATTTGATCATGTACTTTACACATTTTACTTCCACTATACTCAGGAGGACTAAGAATAAGCTAAGATATATATATTACATGTATATATTATATATATATATTATATATATATATATTTATGTATATATCTACATGCATATGTTTGCTAGAAAGAACACCATGTTCCATGTTTGGGTTGAAATTTATGCATATTTCTCATATATTCTAAGCAGAATAAAAACAAGCCCACACTTTAACTAGAATATTCGTTGATGGGAATTTCTTTATTTCTCCAGGCAGAGAGACAACATCGAAAATCACCAGATCTACTGGCCAAGATTATTTCAGACCATAAAAAAATCATCAATATATATATATATATAGAGAGAGAGAGAGAGAGAGAGAGAGATTTCTCTATTCTTTCCCTTACCTGGTTTAGATGCGCTGAAAGTTATTAGACTCCACCATTGCTTCCTCCGATGAGCACCAGTGCTCGAGCTTTAGTCCATAGCGGTCCTGCATTCATAATGATATAACAAGAAATTTTGGGAAGTAATAAGATCAATAGGGTCAGATTAACATCAATTTTAATGAGCACATTGAGCAGTAGGGGTTAAAGATAATTGGAAGAATGAAAATAAATTACTTGCATGGCAATGCACGGAGACGTCTACTACGTTGACGTCTATTTGTATTTTTCGAAACTGATTATATCAGATTTTCAAGAAGATGAAATAAATTATAACAAAATGAAGATTGGGACAGCAACAAAAATCTAAGCTTTTTGCTTGGAAAAACTGTTACATAAAGGACTTAAAAGAACGAACACACACAGCAGCAGAAGAAGAAGAATAAGAATAGGAAAATGTTATTCTTTACGAAGAATAAAACAAAAATCTAAGCTGGTTTTCCGAAGAGAAAGAGAAGGCATATATAGAACACAATTAAAGGGGCATTGCACTACATATTACTTACGTAGAAGAAGAAGAAGAAGAAGAAGAAGAAGAAGAAGAAGAAGAAGAAGAAGAAGAAGAAGAGAGAACTTGGCTAGCTTGTGTATGTAACTATGTATGTGTGTGTGTGCGTGCGTGAGAGAGAGAGAGAGAGAGAGAGAGAGAGAGAGAGAGAGAGAGAGAGAGAGTTGTCCAGAAAGATTGGAGGAGAGAGAATTTTATAGGGGTAGAGAGGGAGAATCATTGGTATTATTGGGTTAATGAGAAGCAGTGAGGATCGAGAGTCTATGTTTAAGGAGAAGAACACGCGTCTCAAAATGCTATCAGAGAAATCTGTAGCTGCTATCTATTTCCCTATTTCAAGCGAAGCATACTTCTGTAAGAGGGGTGATTCTTTTCCATATTTGCTAAATGGTTTCCAAACCATTATTGAGAGAGAGAGAGAGAGAGAATGTAAATATCAGGCTTTTCAATTACCTGGTTTATATTCATCCAGGTCTACCATAATATCACAACCCTTTCATTTGGTTCTCATTATTCCAAGTCTCTGATTCCCTTCTCTCTCTCTCTCTCTCTCTCTCTCTCTCTCTCTGTGAAAGAAATATGAGAAACAGGGCACATGATGAAGCATTGGACCCAACTGTGAAAATGGCAGAAGCAACAGAGTCCATGTCGGCACATATGACATACATACGTGGCTATATCTCAAAGGATCCAGGGGTGGTCACATGCTTAGTTCTGAATTCCACGTCAACATGTATCGTAGAACAGGGACTTAGCCTTAGAAACTGAGAATTTAAGGGCCTGCATGTGCATTGCTTTCATGAAAAAGGACATCAGTATCTCCAATCTACGATTTTTATGGTACCATGCACCCTTATTAGAACCAGAAAGCATTCTCAGTCTACACATTATATTACATTGTATCCATAAAGAGTAATGTTATACAACTAAAAAAATTATACAAAATTTATTATCAAAATAATGTGGCTAAATTATATGCTTATTACTTTAAAATAAAGAACTCACCTAGATGCTTATTAATTATAAAATTGTCATCACCATATCATTTTGGTATAAATTTCTGTACACAAATTCTGAAAGAATAGCATTTTACATTCATATATATATATATATAAACACCTACTCTCATATACACTAGATTTCTCTATCTGTCTGTAAACATGATTACGAGTTGAAAACCCTCATAAATATAGATTAATATACTGCTACTTTGAATGTACATCCCACCGCTAAAGACTCGACTCGACTCGACTCTTTCGAACTAAGTGTTTTTCCTGTTGTTTGAGGTCATTACATATATAAAAAAAATGTTATTCTTTACAAATTTTTGTGTAGAATACTATATTAAAATAAAATGGTAATGACAGTTTCGTAATTAATAAATATTTTAGTAGATTTTTTATTTTAAAATGATAGGCTCATAGTTTACCACATTATTTTAGTTATAAATTCTAAATTATGGTGATAAATTCTCTATTTTGTTATAAAAAAAATAACCAAAAAAAAAAAAGAGGAACGCCCAGCTACCAATGGTGGTTGAGTGAATTATCAGGAAAAAGAAGACGTGGGTCCAAAAGGGTGGGACTTTTTTTTGGTCATCCTAAAGGGTGGGACTTTGTGCATCCAATTACTTCACTCAAATTAACCAATCAAAGACCAACCTAAGAGGAACAAAAATCAAAGGGTCCAAGAAACCCACTCAACCACCATTGTTAGTAGTGACTATTACTGTTTTATACCATGGCATGGTGTCCAAAGTCTGAAATGAGGAAGCCAGCTAGTAGACCCAATACAAGTAAGCCAGCTCTAGCTTAGCTTTATTCTCCAAGTTTTAAAATAAAAAACTTCAGATATTGAAGTAATTGAAGTCATTGAATGATTGCTTTTCATATTCATGTCATGTCCTTAATTTAAACTTTCTAACTTTTGGGAAGGAGGGGGGAGATTTCCAAAAGGACTTCCAAGCCCGAAAGGACTTCTACAGGTGACTTAATTCAGCATTCGACTGTTGCAATATTAGGGCTAGCCAGTTTTCTTATGCGTACGAAACCCAGAAATTCATCTTTGTTTTCAATGACAAGTTTTAATCGAACAAAATAGTAGCGGAACTTAAGTAAGTTTGGTTTTAATATAATCCCAAAGTGCTTGCTTGTTTATTGAGTTTAGTTCTAGCCAAGTTCAAAAGGTAAAAATTTTCAAAATGTGTTAACTGAGCTCATTTATATGAGAAATTGATCTGGAATATCAAGTTTCTAGCAAGCCAAACACCATATAAGTGCAAATACCTCGATTTGTTTTACAACAACTACAATAAATAGTGATAATAAAAAATAAAAAAAAAAAGACATAAGAAAACCAGGGAGGCAGGTGCATTTTGAAAGCATAAGACATGGATTCTTCAACCATGCTGGTGAACCCTCAGAAAAATCAGCCCTATTGTTAGGTGGAGGTTCAAGATCAATAAGTATGTTATCTGGAATATGGGTCCCAAATTAAATATGGAACATGCATGTGTGATATCTCCACAGGAACAGCAAATTTTATTTGTTATGGGCCAAAGGTTGAGTTGGCCAACGTACATAGGGGTACCTTCCACCATAAATATATATATATATATATATATATGCACATATTGTTAGGAAAAATTAGAAACAAGGGTGGTCTTGAGGCATATGGTTGTAGGCAAATTATTTTCAGGATACAACAAAGACAACATTAAAATTTGACTTATAAATTGAATGCAGTTTTATAGATTGCAAGTTATCACTGTTAGTTTAATTGAAAAGTGCGATGGAGATTAAATTACACGATTATCACTCAAAACACTTCAATTTCAAGTTACTTTAGTGGGGTCTGTAAAACTTTATAAAGATAAATGAAGTCTTATAAACTTGTTATGTGGGATAAGGTTCTACACACAAAATTTACGAATAACTTTAACATTGCAAGTTATATATATATATACATATATATTATTTATTTATTTATGAAAATTGTGTATCATTTCACTGGTATGAGTACCCCCACAACCCTACATGACATTGCTATATATCTCACAGCTACCAACAATTTGTACATTCGTTCAGTCCACCATTGTATTATGGTGTCTGTATCAGCCATTGTGTTAATGTCGTGGATCAAGGGGGTTCATAAACTGAGTGGTGATATGGGCTTGGATGGTCATGTCTTTGATTGGGCATCCATTGAAATCGATGTCACGTCTCTCAATCATCATCATCATGAAGCCGAAGAAGATTCGGCCTTTTCAATTTCAATGTCGAAATGTGAAGTGTTGGTGTGATGACACGTGGCGTTTGGACTGATATCCAATGGTAGCCCCCATTCCTCAGTGCTAGAGAATCATGTGGACTGTTGGGATGGTGTTCCCCCACGATCTTCTTCTTCGTGTGGACTGTTGGATGGTTATGTTTGTGAGCTAATTTGATAAAACTTTTCCTTTTGTTTTTGAAGCTTTTTTCAGTTCAATCAATGGTCATTGATCAAGTACTAACAATACTCGTTCTGGGACTTCACTGTTGTGTTCAAATACATTGTTACAGACCATACAAAAGTGCATTAGTTGTAGTATATCAAGTAGTGTCTTGAACTTTGAGAGAGAGAGAGAGAGAGAGAGAGGGAGAGAGAGAGGTTATAGTGCATATGTTATGTGCATGGAAAATTAATCTATCGTTACATAATTTTAATATAGAAAACTCTATGAAATGATAAGACAGTGATATTATTAAAATTATAAATAACAATGGTGAGTATTTTATTTTAAAATCATCCAAAACAATTCCTATGGCATGTAAGGTACTAGAAATTTAGTTGCAGTCTGCTAAAATTTGTCTTTGTTTAATGCATCTACCCTGTTGATCTTGGGATTTTTTTATGCATACAATAATTTGTTTTTGTTGAAACGTTGATACATAACTAATAATAGAATACTTAAGAGTATCTCTGTTACTTGATAAAACAATCTTGTTAGTAGGTATCAATATAAATGATCTTTCTCTTGGGTTTAGCTATTGCAAGAGCTCAGAATCTAAAGTCTCTTGACGTTCTAACCCAGTTCCAAAAATACACTTCTTTGTATACAATATTATGATTTTGAAACAACATTATATATCAACATTCTAATTTCCATCTCACCACATTGATTATGTATGGTCATTCTCTAGATCTAATGAAGCATACCTTACAAAGTTCCTTTAAATAGTATGTTAACTACTGATCATATAAAAGCAAATCGTATTCGATTGGTCTTTCAATTTTGATGGCATGAAAGAATTCAAGTCCCTTTCATTATCTGTCTGTACATAGATAGAGTAAAGCTGTATTCTACTTTCAAAAGCTTCAAGCTTTTCAAAATAAAAAAATTGTAAAAGGATGTTTGAAAATTGCAAGTGAGACTCTTCTAATTTATTAAAGTTGGGCTAGATAAGATCCATGATAGAATGAATTGAGCCATTCATCATTATGTTAATAGGGTCAGTATTGCTAACAGAATAAAATTATTCAGTTCTCTTTAAGTACAACTTCACTTTTATTATGTTCTCCCGGTTAGATGGGTCTCCCATAAATCCATCGGACTCACCAATGGGACCATTGGATTCTAGGTTCAGAAATGAACAACTGTGATATTGAGAGACCTATAAACTCTTTTTGCCGATTGAACGGTTGGGATTTCATGTTTACACACTACTTCAAACATGCCACAAATCACATAATCTAATCTCTTGGATCTGATGACCAACGAAGTCAAATCTCAGAACCTTATGATGCACATTTTCGTACTTTGGCAGCAAAAAGGAGGGACAAAGCTGTAAATTGACAAGCCCTCCTCTGCTTTGAAAATTATACACAAGTGTGCTAGAGGAGAAGCGCGCAGAGCAGAGAAAGATCGAAGACGACGATGGCGCTTCCAGGAGTAGCGATACGGTGGTCCGCGGTCGCATCTGCTCTTATATTCATGCTGCTCTTCTGCCTTTTCATTCAGCCTTCAATCTCCATCTATTGCGACGAAGATGATTGCTACGATCTCCTAGGGTACGTTTCTCTCTCTCTCTGCCCTTTGTTCCCCAATCCTCACTCCTCTGTTGCTCCATTACTGATTTCAATCCTTTCTCTCTCTTGCCTAGGGTTTCTCAAAGTGCCAATGCTTCAGAAATCAAGAAATCCTACTACAAACTCTCCTTGAAATAGTAAGTCTGTGTGTACATATATGTACCTATTGTACCTATACAATTATATATATATATATATATATGTGTATTGTATTTGTTTTTTAATTTATTCTCTGTGTGCAGTCACCCGGACAAGAACCCTGATCCGGAATCTAAGAAGTTGTTCGTTAAAATTGCAAATGCTTATGAGGTATTTAGTAATTCTGAATTGATTTAATCCTGTACAGCTTCTGTGATTTGTGTAATTAGTGTTCAAAGTTCTGGAATTTTGTTTTTCCTTACCATTGTTCATCGAATGTATAATCATTTCTCAGAAACTTTCTACGAAACGTTGATATATTCCATCATGATTGATCTCAAGCCAAATCGTCATTGTATTGGAGGTCTTAGGGTTTTTCGGAATAAAATTACTGAATATTCATGTATTTCAAATCAAGTTGATTCTTTTCATGTGTGTTTTCTAAAATTTAATAAATTTTTGCATAGCCCACAATACTGGTTTTGTTGGAATTTCAAGATTTCGGGGCCAAAACAAGAATGAAGTAACTTATTTTTCATGCTTACAATAGAAAGGAGCTGACTATTTTTTTGCAGATTTTGAAAGATGAAGCTACAAGGGAGCAGTATGATTATGCAATTGCACATCCAGAGGAAGTAAGTCAACGTTTTTGCTTAACTGCATTTGCTATATCTATGACATAAGCATCTATACAAAGTGTCTAACAGTAATTCCTATCAGCTGCTTTTAATTAACTACTGTCTGTCACTTCTGTGACATTTTCCTATGCCAGCATCAAATTCAATTCTCAAAAGCTTCTAAATTAATTTCTAGTACCATTCACCAATTTCTTGAAGTAACCACGTTCTAGGTCATGTTATGCATCAACGTTTTTGGCTCAAGAAGTACCTGTGGTATTCACTAGTTGATCCCTCTTCCCTGGGCAATTTGATTATTACCTTTCTGTTATTTTGTAATTAGTGGAATTTTGTCAATTGATTATGCTGATTACCTTACATTCCCTAATTAGGCGATTCACCCAAGAAATATTGAGTTTCCATAAGACTTACTGCTATGACAAAGTTTTAGTGTTGTAGGCATAGTTCATTAATCTATTTTAGTGGTGATAACCTCTTCATTTGTAGAGTAGTTCATACGCATTACAGTTTTTCCAAGCATGGTTTATGATACCTACATTATATAGTCCATAAGTGACCTTGTGGGGGCCTGGAAGAGTCCAGCGGTTGTGAACCATACTTCTAGTAGTTCTGGGAGTAGAATGTTTACAAAGCCCATCTGTCTTGTCAAAATTAATGGATGAGAACTAAAAACAATTTCGCTGAATCTACCCTTACGGGGTCTTGCTTGATTTGAATTTTTGGCACACATTTTAGATTTTCACAATGGATATAATCATATAGGACTCCCAACTCCAAGTCTGTGGGGCCCCTAAACAATTTTATCTGGAGACATTTTGACATATGTTTATCGTTACATTCTATGGTCGAGGAGGGAGAACATGTAAAATAGGACACCCGTAGGTAGTGGTCCAATGATAAACTAGGTTAAAAGTACAGTTACTAGCTCAGGTCCAAGGATGTGAATTCCAGTCTGGTGGCCCTAGTGGTTGAGGATTAGTCATAGCCCAGTGAAACAGGCTGTTTATCTCTTATAGAGCACCTTTAGTGGCACAAGGACTAAGAGACTATTATAGAATTCTGCCTATGACATTTAGAATGCACTGTGATTAACAGATGATAGGCTTGTAAAAATGCAAGTCATAATAAACTGAACAATGAAAAACTACAAGAATGGTAATATACAGTTTTTCATCCTGATTCAGCTCAGCATTTCTAGTTTTGTCAATTAATGTTATTTTGATTTTTGTCCACGAAATAAGGGCAAAAGTGTGTAGTTTGCATGTCTTTAATGAGCAACATACTAGTTATTGGAAATTGTTATATTCTTAATATGACCGTACCAAACTTTAGTTTGCAAAATCATCCTGTATATATGTGTGTGAATATAAATTTATCAAGCTGTTAGAATTCAATGTAATATTGATTATCTTGAATTTATCAGATATGATACCATATAACCCAGTGTGGCATTTCATAGTAAACAATTTTGGACCTTAATCATTGTATTTGGTTGAAATATCTTTGAATTAAAATTTATTCTAAATATGAAAAATGTTAAACTAATTTTTTTTTTTTAACTCTCATGTAGCATTCTGTAGTAATCATTTTGGTTTCAAATGTGTTTTTGTTTATATGAAGACCAGGGCAAGTACCTATTTTGTTGTAAAACCTCTGGATTCAGTCATGGCTTTGTGCTATGGGTTTTGGGTGATTATATTATGTAATATTCTTTGTAAAACATTTAGTTTTGATGTATTTGGGTTGAAAAGCCTTGTCATCTACAATTTAGTGGTAAATCTTTGTGATGTTGAATCTTCTGCTTTATGTCACTGTATGAACATCTCCTTTTTTTCAAAGTAATTTTGATGTCATTGATATTTTATTCACCAATTATCAAGAAACTTAGATTTGTTGAACTTCATATCACAACCATTATCAATGAGTCTAAAGTGTCAATTTTTTCCTTGAACTAGGTATATTACAATACAGCTCGCTACTACCATGCATACTATGGTCACAAAACAGTGAGTACTTCTTCCTTTTCTTCCCTGATATTGCACATTCTTTTCATTGCAAATTATTTCCAATAGTAGAAGTATAAAACTTTGCATTGTTGTGTTTTATCTCATTGTTTGATTTTCTATTGCTAGGATCCTCGTGCTGTCCTTGTGGGTCTTCTTTTGGTTCTCTCAGCATTTCAGTATCTAAATCAATGGACAAGGTATAATCAGGTAACTGGATACCTTCAACTATTACTTCAACATGATATTGTTGAAGTCTTATTGCCATGATGTTTGATGAAGAGGTTAAATATAGGTATATTGCTAGTATGACCCAGAAAATTTTAGTCAGATGACTTTTTTTATCATATCATTTATTTCTATTTCTAGTGGTAGTTGTACATTGGGCAATCCGTAGAAGTTACTTTGTTATATACTAGATCTTATGGTCTTCAACTATGAAAACTCAGTAACATCATAGGTACTTCTCAATTACCTATTTATCTTCAGTGAACAGGTATACATACTGATTGCCATGCTAGATGGCCTTTTGTCCTTGGAATATTGGCATGTTGTGCATTTCTTTCTCATGGTTACCTAAAGTCACTAATTGTACATTAAAGTGAAATTGTTTATTGTCTTAACAACAATATTAAGTTGTAGGGATCGGTAAAATCTGTTGGATTATGGTAAAATGCTGGTTCTAGTTTCCACCTGTGCCTAAACTTGTCTTCATTTGTGAATACTTATGAAAACCACTTCATCTAGAAAAGCATATACTAGAGCACCCATTTCGTTGGAAAGTCATATTCCCCAACAGCCTCCCCCCTGCCAAAACCCACCTATCCCCCTTTTATTTTTCTCTTTGACAAATTTGGTTTTTTTTTTTATATCCTAAATGCAGGCTGTGGACATGGTGAGGAAGACTCCAGCTTACAAAAATAGACTACGGGCACTGGAAATGGAACGCAGTGGAGGGATGACAAACAAGAAGAAGAATCAAAAACAGATGGACAAGTAGGAGCTTGCTTCGTTTTGATAATTACATGATAGTTGGTCTTAAACATATATATAGCATAGTGGTGACCTGGTTCTTTTGAACTTCCTTCTGGGCTTTTCTATTTTTCAGATTTTGTTTAAGATTAACCAACTTTGCAGATTCTGTTGTATGGTTCAAAACAGTGGTTAAGATGAAGTGAACTATGTTTTCCTGACAGGAAGAAAGAGGAAGACCTCAGCAAGGAACTTGACCTGCAGATAACGGGAGCTGGAAAACCATCCATGTGGGAACTACTTGGAGTCCGTTTCATACTTCTACCTTACACTATTGGAAAGGTTAGGATGTCAGAATCCACAAAAAGTTTTCAGAAATGTTTTTTGCAAGATGAGGAAACTTCTGGTCAATTGCTTGATCCGTTTTTTTGTTGTCTTGTACCCGCTAAAACTCAAAAACTGATCTTAGGATATGCACAACAAGAATTACTGACCGGTTCTCTGTTTTCCAGTTGTTTTTATGGTATGTGGGTTGGCTCTGGAGATACCAGGTGAGACGAGCTCCATATTCTTGGGACGATGCTTCCTACCTAACTCGAAGATCCCTGGGTGCGACTCTCGATTCTTGGAGATGCATAGGTAAATATAGTATTAAATTCACAACCATCGATTTGAGGACTATGTAAACTCTTCCAGTGCAGGACATCTCCTGTTTATTTTTATTTCATGGGCCATTGATGGTGCTTATTGTCCATCCCAAAATTAACAACAATAACTAAATAAAAGAAGGCGGAAGAAAAAAAAGGAAAAAGAATGCCACGTGACAGACCCGATTATAGCAATAACTAAAGGCCGCAGAACAGAGTGAAGGGATTTATGAATTAAGAGTCATATTCTGCGTCCCAGCCCCTGCATGTATTTCCCTTGTACATCTGCACTGATATGATTTAGCATTCTCATACTTCAATTTTTTCCTTAGACTAAGGCTTGGTTTGGTTTTATTAGATGAATCAACGCAAGAAGATCTAATTCAAAGGCGTTTATGGGAGAAGTCCAACTTGGAGAGCTACCTAGCTGAGATGCGTAAAGAATCAAAGCGCAGAAGATAGCCAAATTTGTTGCCTGCAGTGTCGTTCACCCTGAAATCAGACAACAATACAAATTCTATACACAACCGAGACCCGTTGTTCTTCTTAAGATGAAGTGTGGGGTCCGTGGTTGATACCGGAGAGGCAACGTATAATTTTTTGTAATCCATCTACTAAGTGGAGGCAATGACAAAGTTGTAGAACTAAAAAATATGATATTTAGAGGGCAGGTGAAAGATTTTGTTGAGTTCATATGATTATTATCCTTAATGTAATTTCACATTTGTTTACTGAATTACAGGATGGTCAATTTCTGTTCTAATATGGCCTTCCCAAAAATTCAATGATTAATATCTACTTGTATTGAATAGAACAGTTTGACCAAAAAATCTGAGCAATTGCATCTCTTTAATTTTCTCTATGCCGAAAATATTCAAATGTATTGAAGGAAAATTATGTGAATCGTAAAACCACTAGACATTCATATCTCTTAAAAAAGAACAGTCCTACAAAATATAGCCAGTTGCTGGGAGTGAGACTAAGCCAATCCACTCGGACAGTAAGCCCTTCTCATGTGTCAAGTTTAATAAATGAATGCAGTCTCAACTCAACTGGAGAGATCAACCCGAACCTTTTGTTATAGGCTTCCTTGTTTGTAGACAAAGCGGATTTGGAATTTTTTTTCATTCCAAGGCATAACCTGTATACATCTACCGTCTTTTTCTTAAAAAAAGAAATGCAACGGAATTCTTAAAAGGAGTCGAAATCAAGATCTCAACAATCGAGATACTAATTTTCCCAAACCAGTGTCATTGAACTAAATTGGGTATGGGTACAGAACACCCTCACTAATGGAGCATGTTCAAATTACATATAGCAATGTGGTGAGGTGTACAAGATAAAACACAAATTTAGTAGATCTCAAAAGAGACTATTGTAGACTGATATGGCAAGGACTGCACTAAAAAGAGTAGTCATGGCTTGCAATTCTATTGAGTCCTTGCTTTAGAATATCCATCCTTGATAGGGCAAATTGGTCACTGGACCATTTTGCATAACATTGTATTGGACAACTTCTTCTAATTAAAGCAACATCTGCATGAGATTCTATTGGATAACATGACAAAGATCTTCAATGATAGAATGACTGGTAGAACCAGCTTTTGTAAAAAATAAAAATATAAATATAAAGAAAACTTTACTTTCACCTAAATCTTATGTTGGAGAGGGTTGGGGCAAAATGTCCATGAACGAAGAGATTCATCATACCTTCTTTTTTTTAGTACATCGGAAGAGATTACATTAGGAAGGACCTAAGCCAGAGAGAAAATCATGAGAGGGGGAATCGAACTCCAAAATCCTGACCAACTAGACTAGTCCTAGTTAGTTGTGAGATTCAGCGTACCAATCACATTGAAACCACCCTTTGCAAAGGGCATGAAATTTTTAGTTATAAAAGCTCTGCCAAACCTTATTTGATCTGCACAAAAACACTTTCAGTGGCAAATTGATATATTCCCAACAGTTCTGTAGCTAGCTGCATCATCTTCATTTGATCGTTTCCTCTCTGCACGATGGCCAATCAGGTATTTGTTTTGTTCTCTTTTGCTTTTAACACAAAATCTATCAACCAAAATCTAGATTATTATTTTCACTTTCATCAGTCTTACGCTTTAATTATCAGCTACATAACACAAGTTTGGCTTTTCGACAGACCATACGCATCAAGATTGTCTATAAGGGCCTGGAGTATCCAGCTGAGATCTCAACTAGTCAGAACATCCTTGAACTTAAAGGGGCTCTATCAAATATGTTGGGGGGACTCCTTTTTCTTTGTCAATGCCTTAAACACAATGGACAATGGCTCAAGAATGGAATGAGAGTGAACGATTATCAGATGGCGGAAGGGGACAAAGTCTACCTCTATGAAGAGTTCCAATTACCAACACATCACCACTCTACCACTTCGACCTTGTTCTTCCATATGATTGTTCAGTAAAGGACTTGAAGAAGAGTATTAACTCTGAAGATTAGCATTGCTGTTCGAGCACTGGTACTTCATGTGGGTGATAAGAAGATGGATGAAGATGATGAGTTGGTGTGGAATTGTGGTGTTATTGAAGGTTCTGAAATCAGGCTCACATTTGACATTGGTCTGTAAAAGCTTTATTAGAACCTTTATTGGTACTAAGTAGGATATATATATATATATATATATATAAGTATGACCTGGAACAAAGAACTAATCTTATAATTTACTAATCCTACAGATGTTATGATGTATTTACAGATACCTATGCTATATATGTAATAAAGATTTTAAATAATGCTTTGAAGCAACCCCTGTTATGTTTAGTTAAATCTCCCTATAATATAAGTACGATGCTGTCTTAATATATAAGATTTTGAGTTGTTTATCTTATGAAGTCCATATATGTATTGAGATTATGTTCAGAACTTGTGGAAGGGAAAGATAACAAGAACGGAAAATAAATGAGAGCGAAATGCTAAGGAAAAAGAAAGAAAAATAACTCTCTTCTTTGATTTGAAAGTAAAGAGAAACCAAAATAATAGGGCGACTATAATTTTGAAACAAGAAAAGAAAATAATAGAAAAGTGAGAAGGAAAATAACTCCTTTTTTTCCCCTTCTAAACTAGCCAGGAACCAAATATTAAAATGAAGAAAAGTAATTATTTTCATTGTCCTTCTCTCTATTTCCTTAAGTTTCAAGCACACCCTAAATTGTTGAAAAAACCAAACAAGAGTTCGAAACACAAAAACAGTAGCAATGATTGTTCTATTACGACCTAAGAGTCATAGATTTGATTGTTAAAGAATAAAAATTTTTATTGCTAAATATTGTGAATCAAAGACTCACTAGCAATCAATGGTTTGAGTTATCAAAAAACCTCAATCAGAATTCTGGATGAAGCAATTGATTTGAACAATTGGTTTTGAGACTTTTCTTTTATAGAAGTTAAATCGTTTTCAGTAGTCTAGTCTAGAAAAATCAAACTCTATCTAAAGCTATTTGCTTTTTATTTTATTGGAGTACTCCTCTAGGGTTTATAAATCAAAGTAAGTTTTCTTAAATGCGTTAACTCTCTTTCCAATTGATCAACCTCGGACTTCACCAAGTTATTACTATATCATGGTCGTGCACTTGTAGTTTTATCGCTTCTGGAGCGATTAGCTTCTTCAAATTAAAGCAATATCTGCATGAGCTTCAGTTGGGATAACATGACAAAGATCTTCAATGATAGAATGACTGGAAGAGCCAAGTTTTGTAATAAATAAAAAAATTTGTAAGAAAAAACCTAGTCTTCATACAAATCTTATGTTGGAGAGGGTTGGGGCAAAATGTCCATGAAAGGAGATCATACCAGTCACATTGAAACTACCCTTTGCAAAGGGCATGAACATTTTAGTTATAAACGCTCTGCCAAACCTTAGTTGACCTTCACAAAAACACTTTCAGTGGCAAATTGATATATACCCAACAGTTTTGTAGCTAGTTGCATCATCTTCATTTGATCGTTTCCTCGGTTTCTGCAAGATGGCCAATCAGGTATTGTTTTGTTCTCTTTTACTTTTAACACAAAATCTATCTGCCAAAACCTAGATTATTATTTTCACTTTCATGAGTCTTACGCTTTAATTATCATCGACGTAACACAAGTTTGGCTTTTTGTTAGACCATACGAATCAAGATTGTCTATAAGGGCTTGGAGTATCCAGCTGAGATCTCAACTAGGCAGAGCATTCTTGAGATTGAGAGGCCTATACAAGAGAGGTGGGGAATCCTTTTTATTTGTCAATGCCTTCAGCACAATGGACAATGGCTCAAGAATGTAATGCGAGTGAACGATTATCAGATGGCACAAGGGGACAAAGTCTATCTCTATGAAGGTGTTCCAATCACCATCACATCACCACTCTACCACTTCGACCTAGTTGTTCAATATGATTGTTCAGTAAAGGACTTGAAGAAGAGTATTAACTCAAAGATTGGCATTGCTGTTCGAGCTCTGATACTTCATGTGGGTGATAATTAGTTGGATGAAGATGATGAGTTGGTGTGCAATTATGGTGTTTTTGAAGCTTCTGAAATCAGGCTCACATTTTACATTGGCCTGTAAAAGCTTTATTAGTACTTTTATTGGTACTAGGCAGGCAATCTATATATATAAGTATTACCTAAAACAAAGAACTAGTCTTATAATCTACTAATCCTACAGATGTTATAATGTATTTGGAGATGCCTCTACTATGAATGTAATAAAGATTTTAAATAATGCTTTCAAGCAACAACTGTGTAAGAATTTCAGATCTTTTACAATACGGAACTCATGAAATAAACACCCAAGGGTGGATAGAATTCCGGTTTGGGGCTGGTCAGAGAGAATGTGAGAGTAAATAAGAGGATGTTTGTGAAAATCTAAACAGATGCACCACCTAATTTTCTTGCTTTAAAACAAACTTTACGATATAAAAAGAATGGAAATAATACCCAAGGAAAAATATTTTCCCTTTCTTGTTTAGTTTAGAAAAGAAAATAAAAGAAGAATGAAAGGAAAGAAGAGAGGGATGGAGAGAGAGTATTTTTTTTTTTCCCTACTTTTTCCTCATTTTCCCTTTCCTTTCTCTCGTAGATATAATAAAAAAAGGAAATAATTTTTTTTAAATATTATCCCTTCCCTTCCTTTCCCTTCTCCTAGTTCCAAACAAGTTGTTAAGCAAAACAGGAATGTTGTGGGGGAAGAGGGCAATTCTTTGACTAATCATCTACGATGTAGTCTTTTATGAGATTTTATATTTCATTTTTAAGTTTTTTTACTAGCCTAAGGCCATGTTGGTTTCACGGGATAAAAGACATGAGATTAGACTAGTAATTAATTTATATATTAATATGACAGTGAACACAAACTTTAGTTTGGAAAATCCATCCTGTATGTTAAAATTCAGTGTAATATGGATCATTTTGAATTTATCAGATGTGGGTATTGGTACAGAACACCCTCACTAATGGAGCATGTCCAAATTATATATGGCAATGTGGTGAGGTATACAAGATAATACACAAATTTAGTAGATCTCAGGAGAGACTCGTAAACTAACATGGCAAGGACTGTAGTAAAAGAGTAGCTATGACTTGTAATTCTATTGAGTTCTCGCTTGAGAATATTCATCCATGGTATGGCAAACTAGCAATTGGTCATTGCACCATTTTGCATAACACTATACTGGACAACTTCTTCAAATTAAAGCAACATCTACATGAGGTTTTGTTGGATAACATGACAAAGATCTTCAATGATAGAATGACTGTTAGAGCCAAGTTTGGTTAAAAAAAGAAAAGAAACAGAACTTTACTTTCACATAAGTCTTATGTTGGAGAGGGCTGGGGCAAAATGTCCATGAAAGGAGATCATACCAATCACATTGAAACTACCCTTCGCAAAGGGCATGAACTTTTTAGTCATCAAAACTCTGCCAACCCTTATTTGATCTGCACAAAGACACTTTCAGTGGCAAATTGATATATACCCAATAGTTCTCTAGCTAGCTGCATCATCTTCATTTTATCATTTCCTCTATTTCTGCACGATGGTCAACCAGGTATTTGTTTTATTCTCTTCTATTTTTAACACAAAATCTAGATTATTATTTTCACTTTAAGAGTCTTATGCTTTAATTATCAGCTACATAACGCAAGTTTGGCTTTTTGACAGATCATACGCATCAAGATTATCTGTAAGGGCTTAGAGTATCCAACTGAGATCTCAACTAGTCAAAGCATCCTTCAACTTAAAGGGGCTCTATCAGAGAAGTGGGGGGAAACCTTTTTATTTGTGAATGCGTTGAACACAATGGACAATGGCTCAAGAATGGAATGAGAGTGAACGATTATCAGATAGCCGAAGGGGACTAAGTCTATCTCTATGAACGAGTTCCAATCACCATCACATCACCACTCTACCATTTCGACCTAGTTCTTCCATATGATTGTTCAGTAAAGGACTTGAAGAAGAGTATTAACTCAAAGATTAGCATTGCTGTCCTAGCACTGGTACTCCATGTAGGTGATAAAAAGATGGATGAAGAGGATGACTTGGTGTGGAATTATGGTGTAACTGAAGGTTCTGAAATCAGGCTCACATTTGACATTGGCCTATAAAAGTACCTTTATTGGTACTAGGTTATATATATACATAAGTATGAATTAAAACAAAGAACTAGTATTATAATCTACTACTCCTACCAATATTATGATGTATTTGCCGATGCCTATGCTATAATGTAATAAAGATTTTAAATAATGCTTTGAAGCAACCCCTGTTATGTTTAGTTACATCTCCCTATAATATAAGTAGGATGATGTCTTAATATATAAGATTTTAAATTGTTTATGTTATAAAGTCCATATGTGTATTGAGATTATGTTTAGAACTTGTGGAAGAGAAAGATAAAAAGAATGGAAAATAAATGAGAGGGAAATGCTAAGGAAAAAGAAAGAAAAATAACTATCTCTTCTTTGATTTGAATGTAAAGAGAAAAAAAATAATAGGGCAACTATAATTTTGAAACAAGAAAAGAAAATAATAGAAAAGTGAGAAGGAAAATAACTCCCTTTTTTTTCCCTCCTAAACTAGCTAGGAACCAAATATTAAAATGAGGAAAAGTTATTATTTTCATCATCTTTCTCTTTATTTCCATGAGTTTCGAGCACACCTTAAACTGTTGAAAAAAACCAAACAAGAGCTTGAAACGCAAAAACAGTGGCAATGATTGTTCTATTGCAACCTAATAAGCGTCAGAAGTTCGAAATACAAAAACATCTTCCAACGAGGAGGTAAGGCTGCTTATTTCTCTAACCCTCTCCGAACTTAGAAGCCTTGTGTGCTAGACTGTCCTTTGTACAAAACCAAACAAGAGCTCTCCCCAGACACACTCACTTCTTCTCCACAAAACTTGGCACTGAACCTAATGGATTGTAATCAAATTCTTTGATATATAACAACCTGGTAAAATATCATGATGCAGAGTGTCCATATCAGGCTTTGGTTTGGGAATTTCCAGTGAGTAAGACACAAACTAGGCCTCTTCCAGTGATGGGTTGTTGCAAGTTTCATGTTTCACTGTTATCAAAACAATGTCTATAACTCATGATCAGTGATAGCTGATCAATTTCCTCACTAAACAAAAAATTAATAGCTTTCAGAAGACTGCTATAAACAAACATGGCAAGAACCAAATATCTTCTTCAAATTAAAGCCACATCCTCATGAGGTTTGTTGGAGCACATGACACGCCTCCAGATGTGCTTCAACTGGAGTCACTCCGCAAGGGCACGGAGGTCGCGCTTGTAGTAAAACCGGAGGATCCGGTGTCGTTCTCTCCCAAGGGAATTTTGCAAATATAACAACAAAGCTCAACTAGCACGGGTACTTATCTTAATGGATTGCAAATGAAAATTATTATCTTTTCTTAACATAAAAGAGACCGAAAATGTGTTGGTTTTGAGATGATGGTGGTTCTATGCTTTACGCAATAATTTAGTGACTAATAAAGACAACAAAAGCTAGTTTTATGTAATTAAGGAGAAAAGCTTGGACATGGTTGTTTTGATCCACCAATTCACAACAAGGGTTTCCAATGAGAGGTTTATAACTCACATCTTGGATTCTTGATTCGGAAAATGTCGACTATAAAAAATGTGGGTTTTGTTTGATTGAGCATAAAGAGGGAATCTATAATTGGTACCCTAGAATCAAACCTTAAACATGTGCAATACCTATACCAAATATTGATTTGTGCATAAATATTGTCAAAGGGTTATGAATCTAAGTTTTTCTAATGAATCTCATGCTAAATCAAATGAAACCATATAATTTTGAGGATATGACTTTAAAGCTCATACAACTCATTTTCAACCCTTTGAAGATCCTTGGTGGATCTTCACAACCACATCTAAGAGATATTTAGCTACTAGAATCCATGTTAAAGAGCATAAAATAAGCCAAATCTACCATTAAACTATAAAGAACTAGTGTTTGGTTGCTAAGAAAATGAGGGAAAGTGCCAAGAAAATGATGGAAAGTTGCTAGAAAAGGTAGAAAATCATTCACTTCATATATATACATCAAGCATTCACTTACAATGATCCAAAAGCAATAAATGACATTAAATACAAAGCATTAAGAGTAGATCTAGCTAAAAACCTTACAAGATAACAAAAATCCACTTTTTGGAGCCTCCTTCCCGTCCAAATTCTGCAGAAAATGACCTATATCTCTTTTTGTCTCGAACAAAAGCTTTTATACTTTGCAGAAAAACAGAGTTTGTACACACTGATCGATCGGTGTACGACCGATCGATCGCCCGATCGAACGGTCCAGGCGATCGAACGCCCGATCGATCGTAAAACCGACCCCTCTGAAGTTTGCTTCTGTGTAGTCTGTTGAGGGAATTCCGACGTCACCGATCGAACGCCCGATCGATCGGAAAAACTCCCTCTCTGAAGTTTGCTGCAGAAGGTCGAACAAAGCATCACCGATCGATCGTAGGATCACCGATCGATCAGCCGATCGAACGTTCCGTGGACCGTTCGATTGGGCGATCGATCGGTCGTCCTCAAGATTGCTCATTTGCCTTAGTTTAAGCTCCAATTCCTGTAAAAAGTGCACAAAAGGAGTTTCAACGCATTTTGGGAGTTAGAATACTAAATTAACACTGGAATTCAACTAATCAACTAACAATTTAAGCCTAAAAATTACTATTTCTAAGAGTAATCAGCACATGATAGAGATATTAAAAAATGGAACAAATGGTAGAACCAAGTTTCCCTTTTTTTAGGGGGGACAAAAAGAAATAGAAAGAAAACTTTAGTTTCACGTAAATTATATGTTGGAGAGGGTTGGGCCAAAACATCCATGAAAAGCTAAATCCATCATACCAATCAGATTGAAACTACCCATTGCAAGGCTATGAACGTTTTAGTTTATATTTATAAAAGCTCTGCTAAAGCTTATCGATCTTCTCAGAAACACCTTCAGTGGCCCAACAATTCTTTAACTACCTGCATCATCTTCATTTGATCATTTCCTTCATTTTTGCACTATGGCCAATCTGGTACGTGTTTTCTCTTTCATGAGTCCTAAGCTTTAATTATCACACTATGTAACATAAGTTTGGCTTTTGATAGACCATGCATATGAAGATTGTCTATAAGGGCTTGGAGTATCCATCTGAGATCGTAACTACTCTGAGCATTCGTGACCTTAAAAAGAATGTACAACAGTGTTATGGAATTCCTATCCTTCAACAAAGCCTTCAGTACAATGGGCAATGGCTTAAGAATAAAATGCAAGTGAATCAGATGGTGGAAGGGGCCAAAGTACTTCTCTATCAAAGATTCCAGTCACCACTATATCTCCATGCCACCAGTTTGAGCTAGTTGTCACGAGCGCTTGTATTGTATGGAATTTGAAGAAGAGCACCAAGTCGAAGATTGGCATTCCTGTTGGAGCTTTGATACT
The DNA here is from genome assembly GCA_033060915.1 of Euryodendron excelsum. Taxonomy (NCBI): domain Eukaryota; kingdom Viridiplantae; phylum Streptophyta; class Magnoliopsida; order Ericales; family Pentaphylacaceae; genus Euryodendron; species Euryodendron excelsum. The sequence goes on from CM065398.1 coordinate 31,956,583, forward strand.
TCACTTTGGAGATAGGAAGATGGATAATAATCGTGCCTTGCTGTGGACTTATAGTGTTGATGAAGGTTCTGATATCAAGCTCACATTTGCACTTTAACCATATGCCAATAAAGTTCAATTTATAAGTACTAAGTAGGCTTAATATGTATATATATATATATATATATATGTATATAAGTATGACATAAAATGCAGAACTAGTCTTAAATTCTACACGTCCTCCATATGTTATGAGGTAAGGTAGTAAAGATTTTAAATAATGCTTTTAAGCTGTTAGTGTATATATTTATCTTCCTCTTGTTAATATTAGATTTGTCTATCCCACATCGGTTATAATAGACTTCTTTCTCTCTTCTTTTGTAATATAATCGTACATGTAGTCGAGGGGAGTGGAATTTTTTTTACTTCACAAATGGACATGCTGGATCATGCATCTATTTATATGGATCGATAGATCGACCTGTAGATTCACACCTGATACCTTTCTACCGATAGTGGTGGTATCCACTCATATGGCTATGTTCTATTCGGAGGAATAAAAGAAAAAATATCTTTCGGAGAGATGGCTGAGTGGTTGATAGCCCCGGTCTTGAAAACCGGTATAGTTCTGAACAAAGAACTATCGAGGGTTCGAATCCCTCTCTCTCCTTTTGCTCGTCGGATAGAGTAATTTTTTTATTGGTTTTTCCCGGACCGGTATCATAAAGAAAGAAGAATGGCTCGGCTATCCCACCTAGCCAAGCCAGAAAAAAATAGATTAGAAAAAAAAAAATTAGATAGAAATGAGTAAAAAAAAAATAAAAAGGAATACTTTTTAAATATGACCTGATTCCAATATGTATGATTAGGCCTCAGGAGGGGAAGGAGCATTTGCATTTGTGTGAACCTGAGGAGGTGGTGCATCATCAACAATAGGTG
>CM065398.1:31962500-32090000 GCA_033060915.1 Euryodendron excelsum
CGAACTGGGCGAAGGAGGACTGGGAGTCACTGAACTCGAGATCGCAGAAGAAGAGCTTGGAGCGAGAAGATGGGTTGTCGGCGTTGTTGGAGATGAAAGAGGAGGCGAGGAGGGCGAACTCGGAGCGGAGAGACTTGAGTTGGAGCTCGGACTTGTCGTGGAGCTGGGCGGCGTCGAAAAAGATGAGGAGAGAGAAAGGGCGGGGGGGTCTGGCGAGGAGGTGAGGAGGCGGGACTTGAGGTGGTCGTTGAAGCGGATGACGCCGGAGTCGGATTGAGATTGGAGGGTGAGGAGCTCGGCGACGAGTTCGGAGGCGTCAAAGGAGATGGAGGGAGTGAAAAGGGCTATGAGAGAGAGGAGGATTAGGAGGAGGAGAGAGAGATGGGTCGATCTTGCAGTTGCAGAGATCGCCATTTTTGGGTTTGGTCTGTGAAACGAATCCGTGAAGGTAAGGGTTTTGGTTTTTGGGTCGGACGACTTGACGACACGACTACGAGCATACTTGCTGCGGTTAGGGATTGTACAGTTTGTTAGGTTTCTATTATGCCAAAAAGAAAAAGAAATAGGTTAAGCCTTTTAGCCTTGTTTGTTTTCTAAAACCATTGTTTCCTAAAAAATGGTAATATACTAAAAAGAAAAAACATAAAAGATGCATTTATATCATATTCGTTTTTCAAAACCGTTTCCAAAAAATGGAAATGATCTCAACACTGACATTTTTCACAATTTTCATCCATTTTTTTCTGTTAATGTGAAAAATAAAAATGAAAAACCAGAACAAAAATAGTTCAAATGGTCCAAAATAGGCCCCCTTGTCATATTAATTATTTTTTTCCCGACCTAGTTTAATTAATGGGTTTTAGTTATTTTTCAATCAATCATTGATAAATAAATAAAAAAGATTTGACAATGCTAAATTTTCTCTCTCCAGATGACTGGAGTCACAGGATTTACTTGATTATTTGATTCAGTCCAGGTGAGCTTTGTAACTCAATTATCAATGAGTGCTTTAAGATTTGAACAGGGAGGAACACAAATTTCTGAACTAAAGCTCTCAACAAAACTTGAAATGAAGATTTTCCCAACAGACTGTTAGGAATTTGAGGAAGGGGAAGGGAAAGGGAGGGAAGTTGGACTGATTGAATTTTCTTTCCATGAATTTTATTTCCCCTCCTTAAGCTAGAAGCTAAACAGAGGGGGGAAAGAAAAAAAATTATTTTCTCTTCCTTTCCCTACCTTTCCTCAAGTTCCAAATAAGCTCTAAGGCAAGTTTCTAAACAGAATAAGTATACCACCAGTCATTCAAAAAATGCACCTTCATGTCACAAACTGAACATGCGCTGAGGTGAGAACTAGCATTACAAAAAAGGGGAGATTTGCAGACGTTGCTGGTGACATGTGCATGCATTTGGGAGGTGAAACCACTGCAAAAATTCAAGAACTAAAGATGAGGAGGAAGGCAGTTCACAGGCTACATTCACATGAATAGCTATAATTTCTATTAGATACTAAATCCAATCTAAACAAATTCTCAGAATCGAAGTCAGATATCCTAAACGAAAATTGCAATTCCAGATAAACATAAGAAAAGTACAGCTAAAACATAGAAAAAGGTATTGACCACCAAATTATACTATTTCAATCTTCCCCTTGAAGTAAGATTTATTCAGTGTGTACATGAACAGCATTTAACAACATGCCAGAAATCTATCACAACAAATCATCTAAAACTAGATATCAAACGTTTATATGTTTTTTGATCAGGTTTAAGCCCCATTTTCAACATTTCATCATGCATTTTCATGGCTTTCCTCAATTCCTTTTCCTGGCAAAGCTCACCAATCATAATTGAAAAACTTGCACTGGTCAGCAATTTCCGAGTCCTCATATAACTAAATACCTTAACAGCTTCTTCAACCCTCCTTTCCTTGAATAGCCCATCGAGAAGTAGATTATATGTTGTTACATCCAAAATACCATTCACTTTCTCCATCTTATTATGCAAGGCAATAGCTGAATCAATCTGTCTGCTAGTGCAGTAATGTTCCACCAATGAGCAGCAGCATGAAGAATCTGGGAGGAACCCTTTCTCTAAAATTGCATTCAGAAGCTCCTCCACTTCTCTCCATCTACCTTTAGCACATTGAGAAGTTGTAACGACAGACAATTGAGATGCAGAAGGATTAAAACCTCTACCAATTAGATCTTTCAACAATCCACCAATTTCCTCTGATGGATCTTCCTTGCAGAGGACATTTAAAAATGCATTATAACAACTTTCATTCACTATAATATCCCTTACTAACAATTCACGGTATATCCCAATTCCTTCCTTCACTCTTCCTTCCTTGGAAAATGCCCTTAGCATGCATCCATAAGAAGCACCCTGTAACTCAATCCTCTCATCACAAGCTCCCTTGAAAAACATATCCATCGCATACGTCCTTCCCAGTTCAGAAAGCTTTTGAATGATCGAATCACAATCTGATAATGGAAGCTTCGGAAGCAAACCCTTCTCCACCATAGCATCCATTGCCTTTTCAATCACTTTAGTATCCCCATATTTACAAGCCCCATCAAGAATTGAGCTATAAGTACTAAAACCCGTATCAAGTTTTCCATTGCACATCTCATTTAAGAGATCAAATGCAGCTCTAAAGTTCCCTCTTTTACTGTAACAATCAATAGCCAGATTATATATCAAATTACTATCTATACCCATCTCTAAAATCCTAATAATTCTCTCAAATTTGCCATCTTTACAAAGAATCCGAGCAATTATAGACCAAGTAAACCTATCCGGTAAAACCCCAATACGGAGCATATTACCATAAAAACACCATGCCAATCTAATCTCATTCTGTAGTTGCAAACCATCAAGTAATGCATTACAGCTACGAATTGAGAGAACATATCCCTGATCAATGGTTTTCCTATAAACCTCTAAGGCTTGCAAGAAGAAACCCTTACTGCAATAGCATTCAAGAACCAAACCCAAAACAGGGGACTGAGAATCTGTACCTCTGCAAGCTTGGATCGCTGAATCAACAATTTGGGTTGGTGGGCAGGTCTGAATCAACGAATCCAAGATGGGTTTGGACTGTCGGGCCAGGCCGGAGCCAATTAGGATCTGGGAGAGCTTACAGAGGGTTTTGAGGTCTGGTTTAAACCCTAGGTTTGCTTTTGCCCAATTGAAGAAGGTGAGAGAGACTTGTGGGTTGGTTTGGGTTCTGTGGAGGATGTGGAGGAAGAGGGATGGGGTGATTTTGGAGGAGAGGTTGAGGCTGCGGAGAAGTGGGGCCCAGTTGTGTCTCTGCAAGAGAGTGGAGGAGATTTGGGAGATCAGTTGGGCTTCTTTGAGTTGAGTTCTCCAGCTGAAAGAAACTGTTTGTGCTACTGTTGAGCTGGAGAATCCTCTGATCAACAGCATTGGAGTTGAATGAGAGGGTTATGGTGATATTGGTTGCTCAACATTGCAGCACAAGAGAGCTTCAACCGTGGCAAGGCAAGGTTTGCATGGAAGAAGACAGCGTCTTCATCGGGAAATGGGCTCGATTGTATAATAAAGTTCCAATTGTTTCCGGTCCAGCCCAACAGTCAACAACCAGACCTCACTTCGCCCAACCCCAGGCCCAAAACTTGCCAACTTTTACTAGCTGAAAGCTTGTTCGGCTTGAGAATATTATATATATATATATATAGTACAACTATATAAAAAATCAAATTAATTGTGCGCGTTTGTGTGTTTAAATCATTGCTCCAAAATTTATGTTTGCTTTTGGTTTGCCGTGTGAGTTTGAAGTTTGAACTTCTTTCGATACTTGGTGCAAATTTGTGTGTTTCCTTAATATTAAAGAAAGAAAGAACTAAAGAAATGATAAATGTGTAAAAAAAGAAACATAAATGAAAAATATGCCCTCAAATGGCCAACATCTAAGGAGGACTTGTTTTATTCTTTAATTTGGTATTTTTTTTTTTGTTGGTTTAGGAAAATAAGATGAAAATAAACATATACTTCTCAAAATTCCAAACATAGCATTACACTATGTTTGGAAGTCGGGTTTATAAAAAAAAAAAAAAAAATTCTAAATTTTTACTTATTTCTTTTTATGTTCTTTTACCTTTTACTTTGTTTAAAAACTAATCATGCGATATAATTTTATATAATTTCTCTTGTTTTCCTCTTAACTAATCTGAGATCCAAACACACGTTAAAGTAAAATGACAAAGCAAATTTGGAACCTTTTTGTATTTTATTGGCAAGTTGCATTAAGACAGTGAGAGAGTATTTAGGAAGCCACTAAAATACTTTTGACGAGGAAGAGATAGTTAGATCCAGCAATTGGCATTCCGCATTTGCCACCGACATTTTCATGATCACGTGACTCATGCCTGTAGTGCATGTGAGCTGCTGCAGGATGCGTATTCATGAAGATGTATGAATAAAGAATTCAAACAGTACTGCCTAGCTTTTATGTATGTTTTTTGCCCATATATAATTCCACTAGCAAATTAATATTATCACTAGGCTTTTCACTTTGACCATTGAAACTCCAAAAGGTTAATGCGAGCAATGGCATGCAACTTGATGAAGCTACTTTCATTTTAAATTCACAAATGGGAGTCATTGGAAGACTTGGATTATCCCGAGTAAAAATTTCGGGTAGATTGGGCAGCCTCTTGGTGCCCGGTATATATAATCATCTCTTGACATTATCCACGTGTAAAGAGTTATTGAAAATATATATATATATATATATATGTTTTGCAATTAATGTTGACAATTACAGATTGGTTGAAGAACCAACGTCACTGGGAAATAATCTTTACACATGGCCACTTAATACGTTGCCATCTACATAAAGTAGTAGAAACTTTTGCAACCATACTGTAAGTAAACCTTCTCATCCACCACTCCTATTAACTGCAAAGCAAATGAATGCCAAGATAAGAAAAGTCCAACCCTTACAGCCTGATTGGAACTTGGGAGAGAGAAGGAAGGTGAGGAAAAATTCTACCTTTTCTCTTTCCTTATTTGATTCTACCTAAAAGAGAACGAAAAAAAAAAAAAAAGAGAAGAGACAAAAAAGAGAAAATTTTAAATTAATCTATTTCTTTCTCTCTTTTTTTCCTTCACTTCACTTCACTTTCCTTTCATTTTTTTTTTTTTTTGCAAAATCAAACAAGTAGAGAAACTACTTTTCTTTTATTTTTTCTTTCCTTTCATTTTCCTTCTCTTCCCTTCCCTTCCCTTTCCTACCCTCTTGCAAGTTCCAATCAAGCTGTTAATATATTCCATTCACTGCAATTAAGGTTGCAATCAGAGTCATTCCATCTAATGAACTCCTCAATAATTCAAATGGGATGGACTACCCCATCACTGGCATCTGACCTAGAATATAAAAATACCCATTTTGAGTTTTAGCCAGCTGTTCAAGTTTTGACTCTTTAATCAGATGGCTGACATTTCAAATGAGATCTGTTTCACTGTTTGGATTATCAGTGTTGCACAAGGAACAAGTTGACCCCACATGGGGCAGTCGAGCTCTGATTATCAAATACTAAGTTATTGCATCATTGCAGCATTGTCTTTTTGCTTTTATTGGTTAAATGTGATTGGCATGTTGGTCATTTTTACTACCAAGAATCTCTCTTTTCCAGCCGAATTTCACGGCTTTTAGCAACAGTTTTTTTGTTTAATGTGATTGATTATAGAAGTTAATCACACAGTAAAAGTTAGACAAATAAACACAGAAGAGCCCCACCCCCCAAGAAAATGTTACCTATGTGTGGGTATATAACTATAACAAGCAAAATTTCCTTCCACAATAAATTAATATTATGTTTAAATCTTAAATTTGTTAATAAAAAATATTAAATTGCGTATTTATTTTTTATTGGTATCTAAACAAAAATAAGAATTTTTTTAACAAATACCTATCAATTTTCTTCTCATTTAAATATAAATTTTGTCACTCCATTTTTTTTCTTATCTTCTTTCTTTTTTTTTTTGTATTTTTAATTTTTTTTCATCGACAATTCAAATTCAAATCCAAACCAAGAATAAAAAAATATTATATGTTATAAGCATCAATTCTACTTTTGACATTATGGACTCCCTTAATTTAAACTTACAGCTTTTTTTTCTATAATTTTTTTACTGCAAAATCAAAGCAATAACCTAACAATCAGTAGCTTCCGACCATCAAATCTAATCCAAGAACTTTCTACCATTATATCACCAATCAAAACACTCATGATCTTACAAGCAACATATGGACCCCACCCTCTGTATTTCTACCACTAAAATCAATTAAAGGGCAGCCTGTATTTCTCAATGCCCATCTGGCCATCTTCTTGTGTACCCTGTCGGTTTCCATGCATTATTCAAATTCTTAGCATACCCTTGTCAAATTCTCTTTCTCTCTCTCTCTCAAAATCCTTATTGACTAGTAAGTTCAGCATATTAAAAAGTTAAACAAACCTAGATATGCCTAAAATCATGTAAGGGTCTTTATTTGACAATAGATTTGGGAAACAGACTTTTGAATGCCTAATAATAATTTTGGGCGTCTTACAGGGTAAAGATGTACATATAATATACTAATCATTCAATGGAAATAATTTTAGTTTCCAGTTCTACCCTTCATTTGCACATCATTTATTGCTCATCTTTCTTTCTCAGAGATCAAGCAGAGAGAACAGCTCATTCTCTGTTTTTCCCAACTCTTCCGCTCAAAAAATGGAGAGAAAGGTCTCTCCAATGGCCACTCTTCTCTGCATTGCAGTTCTTATGGCCTCTGCTGGTTTGTCAGTCTCCCAACCAGCTCAGTCAAAAAGTTCATTCGAAGACAGTTTCAGTATAATGTGGTCTCAAAACCATTTCAAGACCTCTGACGATGGGCAGATCTGGTATCTCTCCTTGGACAATGATACAGGTACATATAACACCTTTACATATATATATATATATATATACGTATATGCATATAACCCATAACTTGTTCTTCAAACAGGCTGTGGGTTTCAAACAAAGCAGAGATACAGATTTGGGTGGTTCAGCATGAAGCTCAAGTTGGTGGGAGGAGACTCTGCTGGTGTTGTGACAGCCTACTATGTATGATGATCATACAAACTGCCAAATTTGCCCTTGAAGATTTAATCTTTGGGACATAATTCAATGGCTAAAACTGGAATTTTCTTTTTGCAGATGTGCTCGGAAAATGGGGCAGGGCCAGAGAGAGATGAGTTGGACTTTGAGTTCTTGGGGAATAGAACAGGGGAGCCCTACCTCATACAGACCAACATCTACAAAAATGGAACTGGTGGGCGTGAGATGAGGCATATGCTATGGTTTGATCCCACCGAGGACTTCCACTCCTATTCTATCCTCTGGAACAACCATCAGATTGTGTAAGTCACTGTTCACTCATCTCTAAATAGTCTCTTTTAAACTTCCAAGTTACTCATAACAGTAAGACCATGTTTGTTTAAGAGGACAAACAATACCGAGATATTAAATCCTAAGATTACAAATCTGGAAGACGGTAATATTCTAGTAATTTGGCCTCCAATCTCAAGTCACCGGATTATTTATCCTACCCATGGGATTATTTAATTCCCTTGATGAGGGAAAAATGTCTATCCCTGCTCATTATGCCGAGCTCCATTTATCGTGCCAAATGATTGATAAGGTTAGACATGTAATTATTAATTCAATCCCACATACTTGTCCACCCAAACAAACTCACCCTAAGTAACATAACATTCTATGTCCATTTATCAATTTCCTACATGGTTTGGACACTAGTACACAAGCTACTTAATTGGTATTTATGAAGTAGTTCTGTGTCTTCTGAACTAATGAGGTTGACAAATACCTAAATAGGAGCAAACCCAATTCATAGTGTAGAATCTGTCTACAAATAATGTAGAAACAGTAATCGAATATACCTCTTGTAGCGTGTCTGAAAGTCCGGTCAAAAAAGTCAATTGTTGAACTGAAAAATCTCCATGTGTTCCTGCTCAACTCTGATAATTTTACTCGCGATGAAGTGCAATCAAACTTTTCTTAGAAAAGCTAAAAGCACTCTCACAATTCACAACTCAAGAGCTTATTTTAATTGTGTATTTAGGAGAGAAAAAGAGAGAATTGCTCACAATTAGCAATCACTCGTAAGACTCTACACACACTATTGCAATCACTCACATGTGGCCACCCCTACACATACATACACCCACACTTGAATGGGGTTAAGTAAAGCAATAGTAAGTGGATCATTGCTTAGTTGTCATAAGTGTGTACAATGATGAAAGCCGCCATTGCTTGTAAGTGTGTTTCATCTTTGAAACCAATCAGCAAGATAAGTGAGAATCATGATTAAACCACCAATTGGTGCCAACAAACAAGTGGTGGGACATTCTAATCATCCATATGACATGGGTAGGTATTTTGATTGGAGCATACCCATGGACGCCCAAACCGACCCAAACTAGCATACCAACATCTTCAATTCGCATATAGGTATACATTAGAACGACAACAATCTCTCAACTAACCAAAACACCACAATTGAATATCATACAACAAATAAATCGTGTGACCACTGAGTACACTAAAGTTTTGGGAGCTTTACACCAAACTTTATAAAAGTCAGTATAAAGACATCAAGCACATCTGAAAATGAGAAACAAGTATTCAAGTACTCCGAATCCATCTAAATACATTGGTGTAGGTATCTTCAACCCCTCTAGAAGCATACCTAATCCCTCGAGGTCAACACTATACTTATATATACTTCACAATATTGAAAAACAAATGTAAGTTGCACGCTATGAATATATGCCTGATGTATATGATAATCCTTCATTTGCCCTTATGCCACTCGGATTAGGACTAACTGCTTTCCCAGCAATGTCCAGAAGGCCGAATCAATCATGACCATAAGGTTTCATGCCAAAGTAACTGCATAACCCTTTCACCTCATTGCATAATCAAAAAGTCATAAAGAGGGTACAGTAATACATGATCACTATTGATCGGTAAGGGCTCATGCAGTGAAGAGACTAGGGACTTATTCACTTCCTTAAGTTTGGTCACTTAGCATATGTAGTATGAATACATGTTACAATAGATAGTTCCCTTGGGAAACCTATGTCAGACTATCAACACTGTACAGATCTTAGTCTAGTTGCTAAATAAGCGCCTAACTTGTATTTCTCATTTGCTTGCTCTCTAATAAGGCAATAAAATGTAAAACTCACACCTGGATTTTAAATAGGTTATGGTGGATACTAGGAAATAACCACCATCGATCTTTCACAATCAGATCTCATCCTATCTAAAAATAGCCGACGCAATAGCATATAGTGTCTTAATTTTGCTCGCTCTCAAAAGTGTCAAAAGTGATAGCTCATGTGAGAGAGCCTATGAACATGTTGACATACTCTCAATCTCATATGTGTTATGCTATAAACAGAATTATGCAATAGTTACTGAACTGAATTATGCATCATAACATAAAATATCCAAACATCCAAAAAGGTACAAAGTGATCTACTAATAACAAACTACACATCATCACTACCTACGCAGTCCAAATGCCCTAACATGAGTGACAAAAGCCTCTCTACCAATGGGCTTTGTCATAGGGTATGCTAACATTTGACTCGTAGAGATGTGAATCAGGATCACCTCTACCTGTGCTACCATGCCTCTAATAAAATGATATCTTATATTAATGTGTTTCGTCTTGCTATGGTACTTAGGATCCTTAGTGTTGGTATGCCGGTTCGAGCGTCCATGGACATGCCCCACCTAAATACCCAACCATATGATGTGGATGATTAGAATGTCCTACCACTTGTTAATTGGTACAAACAAGTGGTGGTTTAATCATGATTCCCACTTATCTTGGTGGTTGGTTTCAATAATGAAACACACTTACAAGCAATGGTGGCTTTTATCATTATATACACTCATGGCCACTAAGCAATGGTCCACTTACAATTGCTTTACTTAACCCAATTCAAGTGTGGGTGTATGTGTGTGTGTAAGGGTGGCTGCATGTGTGTGTGTAAGGGTGGCTGCATGTGAGTAATTGCAAGAATGTGTGTAGAGTCTTACGAGTGATTGCTAAATGTGAGTAATTTTCTCTCTTTCTCTCCTAAACACACAATCAAGATAGGCTCTTGAGTTGTAAATTGTGAGAGCATTTTTGGCTTTCTTAAGGAAGGTTTGATTGCACTCCATCGCAAGTAAAATTATTAGAGTTGAGCAGGAATACGTGAAGATTTTTCGATTTAACAATCAGCTCTTTCAGGCTTGCTTTCGAACACGTTTCAAGAGGTATGCCCAATTACTGCTTTTGCATTATTTGTAGACAGATTCTACATTAGTATCAGAGCCATTCAAATTTCTCTCGTGGATGATTGCATGTGTTTTCATACACTGTTTTACGAGAAAAGCTTTGTTAGAGTTTTAATGGCTACCTTGAGAAACGTTCTCCGTTTGGCCAACAATTTCAATATGTGGTAGCCTATATACATGGTAGTATATTTGAAAAATTTCATCTCAAATAGATGAGTGATTTGAGAGAAATCTCAAACCCTAATTTTTATGACAGCTGTTTTCTCGACTCAACTTTTTATATATTGTGATTCTGAGCATGTTTAAACCACAATTTGTTGGTGTCAACTAACAAGTGGTGGGACATTCTAATCATCCATAAGATATGAATGAGTATTTGGGTTGGGGCATGTCTATGGGAGTCTGACCGGTCCGAACTCGAACCGACGCAAACCGGCATACCAACACATAGGATCATGCCTCCAAAACAACTCTTATTCTAAGATCAAGCTTGATTAACCTTTTTTTTTTTCCCTGAAAAGAAGTTTGACTAGGCATTGAGATTTAGGAAATAGACGCATGCCTTATATTCATGTGCCATCATTGTTGGCTATGATTGGTTATTGAATTATTAGTGGGAATCCATAAAAAAATTGAACTAAAAAAGTTAATCCTAATGATAATAAACACGGGTCTTTGAGAGCCTGGACATCCATGCACTAATCAAACATTGTTGCTAGGTATGGCAATTTGAATCAGAATATGGGGGCTCGCTCATAAATTTACAGTCTCAATTCTTATTCATTTTTTAAAATTTTGTTTTCTAGAATTTGTCCTTCTGTGATAAACTGATTTCAAAAACTATTTTTATTGATACCGCAAATTTTAATTTAGTTTTTATACTTGTTCGTAATAAATTTTGTTTTAAGAAGAAAAAAAATAATGTGTTTCTAGAATCATTTTATTCGAGACAAAAAAAAAAAAAAAAAACACAGTACCAAATGGGTGGACCAGAGGGGTGGGTTATGGGAAAAAGGTATAACCCGAAGCTAGCTACATTGGACCCTTAACGAGCAGTACTTAGTAAATATTCCATTGAATTACTGTAAACAGGTTCTTTGTGGATAGAGTCCCGGTAAGGGTATTCAAGAATGCCGATTACGCAAACAACTTCTTCCCAAATGAGAAGCCAATGTACTTATTCTCCAGCATTTGGAATGCCGACGACTGGGCAACCAGAGGCGGCCTCGAGAAGACGGATTGGAAGAAGGCGCCATTCGTGTCCTCTTACAAGGATTTCAGCGTCGACGCTTGCCAGTGGGAGGATCCTTACCCCGCCTGTGTCTCCACCACCACCACCAATTGGTGGGACCAGTATGGCGCTTGGCACCTCTCCGGTGACCAGAAAATGGACTTTGCTTGGGTTGAGAGGAACCTTGTTATTTATGATTACTGCAAGGACACAGAAAGGTACCCAACATTGCCTGAAGAGTGTTCACTAAGTCCTTGGAGTTGATGGCCAATAGATAGAGATGCTTACAAAAATTTTCCTTTTCTTTCTTTTCTCTTTGGTTTTTGAATTTTGAGTTATATTGGGCCAAATTGTTGTATTGGATTATTGGGTATATTTTCTATTAAATTCATTACTTATTCTTTATTAATCTAAACTCCATCTTCTCTTGCATTTGGGCATTGATTACAAGTTCATCAATAGTTGCTTAAAAGAAAACCAAATTCCAAAAAATAAAATGTTTAATTATTGATGCTTGATTTTCACATCTTGTAATCCTTCTATCCCATATTTTTTTGTTCATTATGGGAAGTCTAACTTTTTAAGGTGACATATATTTGATGTGTCTACAATTCACTAATGTGATATACATTTGCAAAAGTAACCCTTTATTCTATTCTACAAGTGCATTCCCACTAATTTGAAAAGTATAATATTCTAAAATTATAAGATTTTAAATACGTTTTGACTTTTCAAATAATAGTTATTCTTAAAATGAGGTGGACTACAAGTAACTACATTGTTCTTTATAAAAGTTATTTTTCTATTGAATTAGTCAGGAAACAAAGGGAAAAGGAGGGAGTAATAAGAGTAGTGTTTCACAATTGCCCAAGCAAATTTCATTGTGGGAGGAAGGTAATTATTGAGGAATGAATCAATGGATTGAGAATGAAATTCATTCTCATGAGGACACATTTTACTTCCCTTTGATATATACTCTTGATGCAATTATTTTCCAAAAGGCAATCATATATGAACTTAATTCTCATATAGATGCAAACAAGCAATGCCTAGACAAGGCGTGGTGTCCTTAGTTAAAAGAGCCTAATTCGAAATTGCTATTAAATTCTATTCTTAAAGAAACTTTATACATATATATATATATATTTCTATTTATATAACAAATACTCTCATTTAAATCATATCATGTGTTATAACATGTTCAAGAGAAATAATTAGATACACAAGTAGTGGTTTTGGGTACCGGTATATATCGAAATTGATTTGGCAACATTTTGAGTCAACTATGTGGTAACTGTGATAACATTTTTTTAAAGCTAAAATTGGTTCAAATAGTCAAATATTGCATTTATTGTGACTATAATGAGTACTAAATGTGTCATGCAAAACTGATAAATAATTAAATTTCTTTTTTTTTTTACAAAGCCCGGCGACATATGGCGAAGATTACCCTCCAATGGTCCATTTGGAAAAACATACATATATTTATATGTATATATCTGTACTGTCAAAACCAGTGTTAAGTAGCGGAGAGCTATTACTCCCACCCCTTGACACGGGAGGTGGGTTAATGGAACAGGTAGTTTAGATTTTTTGATCGATTATATCTTTACTCTTACCCCCTACAAGTATTTGTTATTTTTTATTTGTTGTTTTATTTTTATTTTGTTTTGATTAATTTGATTTTTTAAAAAATAGAAAAAGAACAAAAAAAAAATAAGGGTCACATCCTTGAGTAGAATAGTCAGGGGATATAAGATCAGAGATTTTCTGTTCGGATATACCTCCCTCTATATACTTGAATTTATCACTGATCAGGCAAGCATTTGTTATTTTTTATTTGTTGTTTTATTTTTATTTTGTTTTGAATAATTTGATTTTTTTATTTTTATTTTGTTTTATTATTGAATTTACTACTGTATTGATATATTAAAAGTTATTATTTTTTGTATGTGTTTTTATGACAAATCAAACTAGCAAAAAATACATTATTAATTTTCAAGGATAGTCTCAAGAAACAAACCTAAATTATTTTACTTTAGTATTTTTAAAAAAAAAATTTATGTTAATTAGTTTTGCAATAAATTTTATAAATAGAGACAAATTTTAAAAAATTTTGATCAAAATTTCTTTCTTTTATAAAAACTGGGAGGTGGGAGTGAAAGAAATTTTAAAATTTGATCATAAATTTTTTTTTATATAAAAATCCAAGAGTTGAGAGTAAAAAGAAATTAAAAATTTTTGATCAAATTTTTTTTAATAAAAAACTAGGAGGTGGGAGTAAAAGAAAACAAAATTTAACAAAATTTTTTTTTTTTAAAATAACCGGAGTAAAGGATGGATATCAACATTGAAATAAGTAGGTGATATTATGGACAAAATTAAAAAAATAAAAAATTTTAATTATCATATCAGGGGAGGTGGGATAGAGTTTTTCTACGTAGCGTGGCACGGTCCGTATTTCCTAGCCATATACGGAAAATATGACCGTCCATTGAGGGTAATTTAGTCAATTTAGACAGGTCGTCGGGTCCAAAAACACAAATTCGATAAAGAGTGCTTCTTTTTCTCGTCTCTGTTCTCGCTCTTCGCTGGGAAATTCGCAAAAGCACAGAGAGAGGGGTTTCGATTAGAGCAGATACAAAAACAATGGTGTGTGAAAAGTGTAAGTTCTGTTCCTCCTCCTTTCTTTCGAAGCTTATGCGTTTACGTTGATGTATATATATATGTGTATTTACTGTTATATATGTATGTATGTATTGATCGTGATATTGTGATGGCGGTTGTAGGTGAGAAGAAGTTGACGAAGGTTATAGTTCCGGACAAGTGGAAGGAAGGGGCCAGCAACACCACTGAAGGCGGTGGCCGTAAGATCAACGAGAATAAGCTCCTATCCAAGAAAAACAGGTCCTTCTCTCTCTCTCTCTCTCTCTAAAAATCCTTTGCCGCGTCGACTGATCAATTGATTTTCGATTCACTTGTATAATGTTCGTTATGTTTTGCAATTTTTGGTTTTATTCAATTGAGGGTGTATGTACAGAAAGTACGCTAATTTGCACTATTGAGCCCTAATCTAATCAAACCCTAGTTTTTATAAAACAAAATTAAACCTTCTCTTGGCCTATATTGTAAGCATTATTCGTAAGCATAATGGAATACTACCTTAATTCTGAAATATACAGTGTCATCGCATATGTATTTCGCACATATTGTTAAGAGCGTAAGAGTGTCGGGTATGTGTCTACGCATCGGATTCATCTAGTTCTCATGTCCAAGGATACTCGGACACAACTAGATTTCATATTTTGCAAATATTCTTTTATTTATTTAAGGTAAAATAATGTTTAAAAACTAAAATATAGTATTTTATGCATATAATAGAAGTCTAATGCATAATTTTATAGTAAACTCAATCATTTAACATGCTTGTAGGATGCTTATCCAACTAGCCATTCCGGACATATATCTCATAGCCTTGTCTAAGTGTCGAGTGTTAAGAGTGCTTTAACTAATATAATATTTTTTGAAAATTTGGGAATCTTTTTTAGTTTGATTTCATTGATGCTTGTTTTGCTAATGGGTTATGCTCCCAAATTCTGGAACTTATGAATCGTAGATGCGACAAAAATTGCTTTTTTGCCTAGATGTCAGATTTGCAAATAAGTGATGTTTCTTCTTTGCCTCATGAACTGCCGCTTGCATCAGGCCAATAACTGGTGCCGTGCCAAAATCAGTACTTAAAAGACTCCAGCACCTTTGAACGCTGTTATTGAAAGTTGACTTTTTGATAGGACAAGCTAATGACGAAGGATTTTGGAGTTAAATTCAAATAATTACAGATTACAAAAATGATGAATAGTAAATAGTTGCTACGTTCTGTTAAGCTAGGTTGTATTAGTAAAAGTGGCTTAAAAAAAAATGATACACAGGAAAATGGATACAAAACTAGGTATAGACCAAAAAATCATAACCATTTGGGAAATATTTATGTATTCTCATCATTGAACTGATACTATATTAAAATGGGCTATGTTACCTGTACTCTTCTAAATCTGTGAAACAATTGTGTTAGACACTCGACACTCGGACGAGGGTATAGAATATGTGTCCGATATAGCTAGTTTGATAGAAGTATGTTTGAATAATTGAGTTTACTATAAAACTATGCATAAGTCTTCCATTTTATGCATAAAATGCTATATTTTAGTTTGTAATTTTGGAGTTAAATTCAAATAATTACAGATTACAAAAATGATGAATGTTAAATAGTTGCTACGTTCTGTTAAGCTAGGTTGTATTAGTAAAAGTGGCTTAAAAAAAATGATACACAGGAAAATGGATACAAAACTAGGTATAGACCAAAAAATATCACCATTTGGGAAGTGTTTATGTATTCTCATCATTGAACTGATACTACCATTAAAATGGGCTATGTTACCTGGACTCTTCTAAAACTGTGAAATAACTGTGTTAGACACTCGATACTCGGACGAGGGTATAGAATATGTGTTCGATATAGCTAGTTGAACAGAAATATATATGAATAATTGAGTTTACTATAAAATTATGCATAAGTCTTCCATTTTATGCATGAAATGTTATATCTTAGTTTGTAAATACCATTTTACCTTAAATAAATAAAAATATATTTAAAATATATGAAATCTAGTCATGTCCAAGTGTCCTTGCACATGAAAATTTGATAAATTTGGTGCTTAGACACATACCCACAGCCGACATCCGTATCTGAGTCCAAGTAGCATAGAAAATGTGTATATGTTACATAATTACATTGGTTTAACATTGCCCCTCTCCTATCTATACAATAGTTAGTTGTTTCTTTCTTTCTTTCCTTCCCTCCCTCCACCCCTCTTTCCCCCCCCCGGGCGCTAACTCCTAGAATAATGTTATTATACCATGAGTTTTACTCATATTGCCACAATTAGAAATGTCATGATAACTTTTAGATTAATTACGTTTTGTGTCCCATTTTAGAGAAGTATTTTTATTAAATTATTGGACCTCCTGTATAATTTACCTTGAACATGGAAAGTTTTCTAGACTGCATATTTTACTTCTTCAAAGAGGGATGTGTGGTGGAATACGTCCCAGACACCACCTTTCAATTATATCGAAAAATTACATAAATGTGTTTGTGTTTTTTCTATTACCTACAGAAGTATACTTCGATTTGTATGCCTGGAGATTTTCTCATTATTCAGTATTTCATTCTTTTGTATCTCCTACTTGCATGATTCTACATTCCTCATTATGCACTTTATTGATTAAGAAATTGATTGCTTTGCAGATGGACTCCATATGGAAACACCAAGTGCATCATCTGCAAGCAGCAAGTACACCAACAGGCGAAGTACTGTCACACCTGTGCTTACTCAAAAGGTAGTGATTGATGATTCGAATCTGCGTTTTACTTATTTTGTTGACTGTTTCACAGATTTATCATTTTTTGTCTTTGGTGAAATTATCTGACATGGTTCGTGTTGTGCAGGAGTATGTGCAATGTGCGGTAAGCAAGTCCTTGATACCAAGCTTTACAAACAAAGTAATGTATGATGTGGAGAAGATGACTGTATTCTATTTTACATTGTTCTTGTTAAATGTCGTAACCAGCGATTTTGTAAAAAATTTGGTCTCTTAGGACGAAGTAAGAGCCCACAGATTTCGTTGTCAAGACAAATATTAACAATCATGTTCTGTATTTGTATGCTAAGTAGGTTTCTCTGTGATCAATGAAACATGCTAGTCATAACTCAATGCAATTGCCCTCATTTGTCCTTGAAATCTTGTGTATAATATGGTGTTTTTGCTTTATTGTTGGGATGAAATTCTTTTCTGGAACTGCCTGCTTGCAAGTTGTGGTCGTTAGAATAATGTGAACACTTCGATGTGGTTTATCTGAGGTTGAGGACTTGTCCAAAGGGAACTTTATTTTGACGTCTTCTTGTATCGAAATGGATATTGAGAATACCCTTTATGGCAACAAAAATTGCAGGCTTGGTTCAACCATTTTTGTTGGTATTGCTTTCACGTGGGGCTTTGACCAAAGAGCTCTGGCAATCTGATGATCTCAGACCGGTTGAATTATCCCATGTATATTGTAGACATTTGCCTTCTGAATCCTGATTTAGTACTAGAATCAACAGCTAACAGTGGAAACTCTTTGATGGAAACTGGAAGCTGCAGACTAAATGACCGTTGAGAGGAACTTAACACCTGGTTTTGTTTACCAAATAAGAGATCTGGTAGTAACTCTTTAACAATGGTGACATTCTGACAGATTTTCATTGTTGGATATCATGCTAGGCGGCCTAGGGCTATGTCGATGGAGAGGCTTTAATCAGAGGATGAGGTTATTTTGTTGTCTTCTTAGAATCATAAAACCCTAGCTATGCAGTGAAGGTATCAATTTTAGGCTGTGATGGCTTTCGTCAATGAATTTCATGGCCCTGGTTTCTTGACCTGAGAGTACATGCAAACATGGATGATATTTCCAAAATACTTGCATGGTAATAAGAGTGTTCTTTTCTGAGTACATGATGTAACCCATCCTACCTAATTTGAGATGGCTGCATTGAGTTTTTTCTACAGTTTCTGGTAGCCTGTCTGGTATTACGACGCAGGTTTTTCGTCCTTGCAGTCCCTTGCCATCGAGTGGCAAAATAGAAATGTCACTAAAAGCTGTTTGCATCAGCCTTTTTGCTAGCCTTTTCTTTTGTATTAAAACAGTCAAGAATCTAAACTACAGCTCCGTTGGATAGAGCTTCAAATTAGTTTTTTTGCTTATAAGTAAAAAGATTGAATTTTTTTAGCTTTTTTTTTTTTTTTTTGTTTTTATAAGCTAAGATAACTTAAAAAGCAAAAAAAGAAAAGCGAAAAAGTTGAAAATTTTCAACTTTTTCAAATAAGTCGGACCAAAAAAAGCTTGAAAAAAGATGTATCAAATGGTCCTTAATGTCTATAAAAGCTGAACTGTTAAATTTTAGCTGAAAAAACAAAAAATTAGTTAAAAAAGCTGATCCACATGACATAGAAGGGCCGTTCAATAAGGCTTTTCGGCCTAATGTTTTTTAGTTTATAAACAAAAAAAGTGAATTTGTTTATGGCTTTTTTGTTTTTTTATTTTTTCACTTATCTTTAGTTTATAAAAGTAAAAAATTTCTAGCCTTTTTATTTATGAGCCAAAAAAACAAAACAAAAAAAATTAAAAAAATTGTATCAAACGAGTCCTAAATTACGTTCTATGAAGCTTACTTTTCTCTTTGATATATTATAATATATGGCTAAAAAGCTTGGGCCATCTTGGTCAATGCAGTTGCGGTGAATTTAGTGTTTTTTCCTTGATTGAAACCTAGGCTTCACCAATCCCATACATCTAATCCTCTCCAGATCCCGTAGTGGCTGGAGACTTGTGCTATGAGCTGGTTTTTGGGTGTAAGAAAACCCTTTTTTTTTTTTCTGTTATTCTAGAAAATAAATGATATGCACCTTTGCACCTTTCATATTTGCTGTGTAAGAATATTTAATGGCTTTTGCATCATAAAACTTCATCCATACCAACCTTATCAGCTTATAAGAGATTGTGGACCAGCTGCATACTTTTTATCACTTTTGTGGCCGATGGTACTGGAAGTATTAAGCAGTGCTCTCATGCTCTGTTTGTTTGTTTCTATAAAAAGTAGGTCTTGAGGAAAGTGAAAAGGGAAAAGAGAGAAAGATGGTGAAGACCACCACAACCGTGGTGATTCATCTGCTTTCTTTCATGGCTGATAAAAACCCAAGAGCTCAATTTCAAAGAGAGATGTTTCTCAGAGATGGTGAAGAACAAGAGACAATTATTACCTGAGATAAAAATAAAAATAAAAAAAATTAGAAAAAATGAAGAGGGAAATCTAGGATTGTTACTACCTGGGTCCAAAAGATCAGATTGTTTGCAGGGATAAGCCTACTGAAAACTCAGATTTCGACCATAGAAACAAACAGAAAGCAGAGGAAACACGACAAAGAACAATTAATTAATGCCCCAAACCTTAAACATCACAGGAGCATAAAGACAACTTCACAGATACAAGTGACATTGATTGAACCCAAGATCATATTTAGCTCTCTTCAATATGCCATACTTGAACTGAGAACACTCCACTTCTCTCACCCCATGCTCTGAGCTCTGCATGACCCACCAAAATCACTAGGTTTCATTGAGCAAAACACCACTGTGACTTCATCAACTTTCATTGACTTGTTGAGTACCTAGAATTCCAGTACTTCTCAATTTCCTCTGCTGTTCTCCCCGGGATCCTCCCGGCAATTAGAGACCACCTGAATACAATTTTTCAAGCTCCCATTAATATAAAGACTAAAAAATGGATTAAAAAAAAAGAAAAGAAAACAGAATAAAGGAGAAGAGAAAAGACTAACCTCTCTCCAACCAAATTAAACATCCTAATAATGAGTGTTTCCTCATCTTCAGAGAATTCCAGCTCAGTTTGTTTACTACTTTCCTCTGAAACAAACAATCCAACATCATCAAGTATAGCCAAAGGAAGAGCCTATTACAGAAGTAACTGTTATAGACAACATTATTCTGTGAAAGTGAGTGCTTTTCATGCTAAAGGAAGAGCTAAAAAAAAAACCATTGAATAATACTTGAAAACAGGTAGTAGGTACCTCGCGAATCGACAGAAGTCTCATCAGAAGAGGAGTGTTCTGAGTCAGCCATTTGAACAGAAAGAAAAAAAGAGACTAATGATCTCAAAGTCACTAGTTGGAATTGATTGCACAAGTCTCTGTATGTTAACTTGATGTAGGAGTAACATTGGAGGTGCTTAAGTAGTAATTATTATATAGGCAAATTCAGGCTTCAAGGGGAGAATGGGTGGTGATCAAAGAGGTGAAGAATGGTAGTTGAGAAAAAAAGAAAATGAGGGCATTGCATGTCTTGACAATTTTGCTGGGTAGTTGAATAATTGATAAGTTGATCAGAAAGGAAAATGTTATCACAATACTTGATTATTTCACTTTGATGTTTAAGCTTTCCCATTTTTATTAGTTTACACTTATTTAGGCTTCCATGGAAATAGGGAATGAGGAATAGGACAATCTTGAAGATGGGAGACCATGTTGATCCTATTTCCTGACCATATCATATAGAAATTTCTTTTTCTCAGCCAATACACAGGATTGGCTCAAGACAAATTGAGGGCTAAAGCGATAACTTTAAATAAGGTTTTTTTTAAAAAAAAATATTAAAGCTTTTGACATTTTTAATATTGGTGTAAAATTTTTATTTGAAATTTGTTTTTCTAGCCTTTTGAGATGAAAAATTATTAATTAATATATGCAAGTTTAGATAACAAATCTTTTTCACTTGATAGTATAACTAATCCACATAGCCATTATGACCCAAGTAGCATATGCAAATTATATACAAAATTTTTTATCATATTTGCCGAATCAAAATTGACCCAACCAACATAGTAAACAAATTAGTTTTAGAATTTTACCTTAGCGGCTACCCGTAACTAAACCACCAACAACAAAAAATTACACTTTGTTCAATTTAACATCTCAACCAATAAAATAAAAAATTATTATTTCTAATGTCACATAACAGATAACTTACAAAATTAAATAGAGATAAAATATGCATTGACAAGATAGAAACAGGAGAAACATCAACCTATACAAAAAATAAAAAAAATTACATCAAACAAGCCGTTTGATAATGCTATTTGTAAGATTTACCAATATGTTTTTCATATTAAAATTTTTTTTTTTGTACGAGAGAGAGAGAGTGCTGAGAATTTAGACTTTTGAACATCTATACATTAGAAAAAAAAAGAGTTGTATATAACTTTTTTTTTCTTTTTTCAAGTTAAGTAGTGTAGTTGATTTGAGTCTTTGTTCTTTCTTCTTTTCTTATGGGGCTTTTTTTTTTTTTTTTTTTTTTTCCCTAAATTAAGGCTTTTTGAACTGCGGCTTTTTTTTTTTTTTTCCTCTTTGTGTAGGCTTTTTTTCTCATTTAGGATGAGGTTTTTGTTTTCCTTTTCTTGTGAACCTTTTTTTATTTGGTCTGAGGCTTTTTTTTTTTTTTTTTAAAGAATAAACATGTGAAAATTAGATAGTGCTTAATTATAACATATATGATTTTTAAAAAATTTGGGGCTTTCAAAAATTGGGGGCTAAAACAAGTGCTTTATTTGCTTTAGGCTAGGGCCGGCCCTGCCAATATATAATATATATATACATATATATTATTTGGGCAAAACAGAACAAACATGTGGGGTATATTTCAATGTCTTATACTTTTTTTTGGTCTTATATGTAAAAACTTTTCTCCATTTATGAGAGGCATGATTCTCTTGCTTTCTTTATTGAATGTGGTAAAGAACCAAAAATCATACTGCACGGTTACTGAAATGAAGAAAAAGCATCTGGAAGTGACTACACTTGCTGTGCAGCTGTGGGAAGGTGCAATGTCTCTTTCAGTGGCTAGGTGATAGGACCCAGTTATTATATGCTTCAAATCACCATTAACACAGCAAAAATATCCCCTAACCAGTACAAAATTTTCATCTTCATCATATATTATAATGTTCATGATTGGAGAGGAATAGATCTTGAAATTCGACTATCACCACTTCTTCTTCACATGTATTGAAGTGCTTGTTGTTGGAAGTTTCCACCAAAGAAAAAGCAAATAAACAAACCATTACAGAACATGATTAGTCCTACTGTAATGCTTTGTCTTGATTAGTTGTAATAGCCTCTTCCCCCTTGTTCATAACTTCAATACTGTTGAATATAATCTTCTACATTAATCAAATTTAGAAATAAATGAAGAATAATGAAGAGATGAGATCGGGACTGCTAGAGGGAAATCAAATTCTGATTGGACTAGAAAGAGAAGTTTGTTTTCATTTCCTCCAATTTTCTAACTCAAAAAGCGGTTAACTTAGGACAAACACAATCTTCTAACTCAAAACCTTTCTGCTTAAGCCATGAGAATGAGTCAAAAGGTAATAAGCAAATGGGTTTTAAAGCCATTATGAAACCTAATACTGTCCAAGGAACTTAATCAACAACAAAAGCATCTATAAAGCATATATATATTTATATATACACATAATAACAACTATTTAGGAGAAAGGGTCAAATTGTTTAGGCCAAGCCAATTATTCAACTCTTCAAGCTTGGCATGGTTGTATTTTGATTGATCTCAAGCCAAGCCTAACCATAAGCGTGATTAAGTGTGACTCATATATATTAACCGGGCTCAAGGTTGTTCACAACCATTCAAATCATGCTCAAATTTTCTTTCATTATTAGTCATGGCATCATTAGGAAATGAAGCTTAAGAATTTCTGAGCCTTGACATTCTTGCCTCAATATTATCAGTATCACTGTAATTAGTTCATAAGTTTTGGATTTTCAGAACCTCAACCTACCCTCCTAGAATACATTACAAGCTGTGAATGAATGGAGGTTGGCATGATGATTTGGTTGAATTGCTAGGCCAAAATGGAATCTATCCAGTAAGGGGACAGTTGAAAATGACAAGGAATGGACACAAACAAGTACAAAATTCCAAACACTGGTGCCAGTGTATATAGGCCCACCTCAATGGATGCTGGTGAGTTTGGTACAAGCAATGGAAATGGGAAGGAAAAGAAAAAAAAGGAGCAGCGATTGAAGGGACAACCATAAGGGATGGATTGGGGTTGATTGGAAAATAGAAAGATGAATGCTTTCCCCCCTTCATTTTAGTAACCGATGTTTTGAGGACAAAAATATAAGTTCATTTGTGATATTTTTAGATCTCAGATTTGTTGAGAGGTAAAAAGAAATGAAATTACTTGTACAATACTAACTCATTTTCTCCATATTGTCTTAACCAACACAAAAGTCAATTTTAGAGTCTCGCTTTTTTCATTTTACTTATTCATATTATATATATGGAGAGAGAGAGAGAGAGAGAGAGAGAAAGGGAGAGAGAGAAGAGCTCCCTAAGCAAGCATATTGTCACTCTTCGACATCAAAATATGCCAACCATTGCTACCTTGGCGAGTCCTAGGCATCATCTACCTAGGTTGCAAAACGAAATAAACTATTCAAACTCGGCATGTTAAAAACTCGTATAAAATCAGCTCGTTATGTAAAGAAGTCAAGTTTGATCACATTTTAAAGCTCATTAATTCTCTAAGTTTGACTCAAACTCAACTCTATAAACTTTTATGCAATAACATAAAATAATAAAAAAACTACTCAAGCTCAACCTTAAAAAATCTCATTTGAAATTAGCTTGAAAGTTAAATAAGCTAAACTTGAACAACCCATTACTCATCTAATGGAACTCGCATCATCAAATTAGTGTTCATTCATTTCTTTGAATTGCATCGCAGAAAGGGCTACTGAATATCCATATGTCTCTTCCAAAAAGAAACTTGTGCATGCTCTGCAAATACTCCCCATTGTAGAAGCGCAATATGCAGTAAGGAATGCAGGTCAAAAAAGAAATTACCAATAGCAAGTGTGAAATGCAAACATTAAAACATATTCCTTCCAAAGAACAGCTACTAACATTATTCTTGATAAAGATGCAGGCATAGCAACAAATCCATTATCATCAGAGACTACACCAGCCATTGTACATATCTCTAAACAGTTGAACTTACAAAGACAGAAACACGATGTTCAACCTAGATTAAGAGTACCGCCTGAACACGGATTCAGAATACATGCAGAAGGGTGCCCCCTATAGTTTATACTTATAGATACAGCAGCAGTTGCTACCACAGAGGAACAATCGGCCGGTACTGCTGCTATTTAAAAACCATGGATCTTGATGTGTTCCTTCTTCACAATGCCAGCCTGTTAAGATATAAACAACAGTGAAAGCAGCATTTTAGGAAGCCCACAAACTAAAGGAATGGTTTGTATCTAAGACACGGATATGGACACGAGCATATATACGCACACGGGACACAACGATTTTCAAAAAATGAGAACAAGAACATGGCAAGAATATCGCAAAAAATAAATTTTTATACATTTTTATGTGTTATGCATATGAATGTAACATCCACAAGTCATAAAAAAAATAAAAATAAAAAAGTGCCCAATATGTGTCCCTACATGCCATTGGAGTGTCCTAAGCATGTTCATTGAAAAATAAATAGATAAAAATTTAGAACACGCCAATTGGTGGCGTGTCCGACATGTATACCAATGTATTCGAGGAGAACATGCGTAAGACGTGTTGGACACGGATACTACATCCTAAACAGAGTATCTATGCTTCTTAGGTTTGTATAATCAACATGCCTTTTATGAGAATTACCTGAACAAGAAACGTCGAGACATTCTTCCGCTGATCGCCTTGAAGTTGGATAACCTAAGTCCATTACATAATTATGACAAAGTTAGACATAGGGATACAGAAATAACAACAACAGGAAGGAGGAGGTATTCTAATGGCATTTAATATAGTTCATGCTCACCTGGCCCAGCTCTGGGTCTTGGACAACAGTACCATTGCAGCAAAACTCCTTCTTAAGGTCCTTGAGTATCTTGCTGTAGCTGAATTCCTTCTTCAACCCCTGGACAGTAGTCAGGCTTTTCCTACCATTACGCTGCTGTGTACGGATATGCACGTACTCCTTTGACCCAGCACCTGAGTCGTCAGCATTTGCCTCAGCGAATGGATCTGTTCACAAGAAGGAAAAAACACACCAGTTTAATTCCAATCAGATTGCTAATCAAAGATATACACACAACTTATAGCAAATAAGCACACAATCATTTAATTTCATACTAAAATAGTGGATATTTGTGTTCCATCCTGATGTTAGCCCCTAACTAATTTTGGCACTCGTATTTTTATGTCAAGCTTGAACAACCCACTACTTAGCTCAACTCGGCTCATTGTATCAATATTATACTTTCCAAGAAATGCTAAAGTACAGATTCAGCAATCAGATAGCAAAAGAAATAGGAGTGTGAGGGATTATACACAAGCACTACTTTTGCCCCACAGAAAAATTATATATACAGGCCTAAGATACCAGCATTAAATGAAAATTTTGACAAAACATAGCATACCGAAGGCAGTTGGGGTCTGGATGTCGAGTTCAGACATGAACCTTGGCTGCTAGAATTGGAAGGACTGAACGAACAGAAAATCCCTTTGCTTTTAAATGCAAATGCTGAGCACTGAAACGAAGTTTAAGATACCATCAACATTTTATTAATGAGAAAGAATATAAAATCCATAAACATGAAGTGAAACCAACAAGCCGTAATGGAAACTACTTGGATCACATAAGATTAATAATTACTGATTAAATGACGAGAATTAGAAAACATTTGGTTCTTCCAACATAGGGGGAAGAAATCATCTATCACAATTTAAATCCCACATGATACAACAAGATTTGCATTTATAAGTTGTGTACAGTTGAATTTCTTTACAAATTGATTGTGGATTGTGGTTTTATGTATCTTCTTATACGGCATACGGCAGAAACATACATCACAATGGATCCTATATTTTGTAGGTTATGTATGCTTAATATAACACTGAGCAGGATACCAAAATAAACAGATTAAATATTCACCAGACGCTATATTTTGGGTATCATTTTTTTAAAAAATACAGAGGTAATCATCTTAATAAAAATCACTACCCATAACTAGAAAAATACAAATACTCTGTATACTAATTATACTAGCTCATAACTAAATCCATTTACTACTCTGTAGCGTCCAAAAAATAAATTCACATTTAAGGACTTGAATATGAGCATTCCAAATCTTCAGATTTTGACATGCATAAACGAAATTCAAATCCAAGTTGCCACATGCAACCTCGATTTCCAGCTCCTGTTTTCGTCCAAAAACCACTACCTTGTTTTCTACTTGAGAACCTAAAAAGGGGCAGCAAACTCGACTTTAATATGCCATTAGATGCTCTGTCTTTCTTATATTAAGATCTAAGAAGAACGGACACGGTCACGAGTGTCGGACACGGCGACACGGCAATTTTCAAAAAATGCTGGACACGACACGGCAGGGATACAACAAAAGACTATATTTTTATATTCTTTATATGTTATACATATAAATATTATATAAAAGAAGTAAAAAATATAGAAGATTACATGAATTAAAAATAAATAAAAAAACACATTTCACTATTTAATCGGCACCAAATTCAGAATTAATCAATTATATTCCATAAAAAATATAAAGTAAACAAACACATTAACACACATTAACAACAAAAAAGTTATTCTATCAATACACAATACTATAAAGTCATAAACTACAAAAAATATTAAAACGTCATTACATTTAATCGACTATCCATCATCATAGCATACTTGTTTTTCTTCTTCTTCTTGTTTGTTTTTCTTCTTCTTCGAACCAACAATTAGTTTCAAAATTTATAGTTGAGGCCCCGCGTGTCCCTAAAGTGTCCAAAACGAGACACACGTGTCCAAGCCGTGTCCGTGGAGTGTCCAATGTAAAAATAAATAATAAATAATTGGACACATAGAATGGAGTGTCCGACACGTGTCCGACGAGTGTCCCACGCGTGTCGGTGTTCAACAAGTGTCGGACACGGGTACAGCTCTTCCAACAGAGTGTCCGTGCTTCCTGGATTAAGATCCTAATTTTTAAATTCCTTGTGAAAAGGTTTTCTCCCACTTCAATTCCCTCCAAACACCAAATTTCCAATTCATTTTAACAGACATTTTTTCCTTTTTAGATGCAACCTAAAAGATTCATGCCAACCTTGCATATGTCTGGCCTAAAGGAATAACCTTTTCAAGATCAAACTGCCAATCAAAGTATACTATATTGTCACACGTACATTTTTTACACTAGAACCTTAGATAAATACTCAATCTGTAATTAATAAACATCCGTGTGCACCAAACTTGAGAAGTAGATCCAATGCTACACGAGGTAATTGAGAGATCCTAATGATATTGAAAAATCAGGTTAGAAAGAAGATATGCATTGACAGAAAATAAAAACATGAATGTATATATATGATATGTAACAGCTGCATCAAAGCAACACTAACGATTCACCCAAGAACAAATTTTTATGTTAATTGCAAAAACAGAATCAAAATATACCAAACCCAAAAAAATTCGCAATCTTTATAGCCTAATAACGCATGATTTACCAAAATCACGCACAAAATTGAAGACCCCTTGCGCAGACTACAAGAATTCAACAATTCAATACATGAGAGAGAGAGATTAGACTAATTTTACCGAATACACGTGATTCACAGAGACAACGATCAGACCACAACCGCAAAATCCAAACAAAAACAAACCATATTAATTGACAAATAAATACCCGTATATGTATATATGTGTGCGAATATATAGGGAAAATTAGATAACCTGATCTGAAAGAAGTATTAGGCGCTCCACCCGGTTGAGGAAGAAATCGCAGATGGTAGAAATCAGAAAAATGAGGCAGAGAGATAGAGAGAGAAGAGAGAGAGAGAGATGATTGGTACAAGACGGAAATGGAGAGAGAAAGTGGGTTTGAGGATATTCCGAAGAAGCGGTGGGCTGGAATTTATACCGAGGAGAGCTCTGTTTTCTACCGCACGGTTACACAAACAAACCTACCAAACACACCCAATTCCGAGGAGAGCTCTGTTTTCTACCACACGGTTACACAAACAAACCTACCAAACACACCCTAAGGCTAGGAATCTAAAGGTGTTTAACAAGCCCCGGCATTTACGTTTTGGAGTAATTACTATTTTTATTTTTTTTACTTTTTTGGGTAAACAAAGATAAATTAATCAGATCTAATTTTGAGGATTTGGATAATTTGATAAGTGGAAATGGAATTATCCAAAAAGAGAAAAGAGATAAAATGCCATAATAATTAACTAAATATAAAGTGCAAAGTCAAAGTCTTTGTTATGGAAACATAAATGTGTATATATTTGGAAATGTGTTGAACATAGTCAAGTTGGGATGGAAATAGAGATTTGATTTATTTTCAAAGATTGGCCCAAAAAAAGAAAAGAAAAAAAAAAGCAGCCTCCTTCCACTTTTATTTTCTTGTATTAGTTTTTTTTTTTTTTTCAAATTTTGAGTCATGTGCAAGAGTAAATTGACTAAATCAATGCACTCTAGCTATATTGATAGCTTTATGTGAGGGTAAACACCAAGTCTGTTACGGCTTAGCGGTTAACGTTGGACATTTTAGACCTTTGATTTTGGTTTGAAACTATGTAACATTGCGTTAGAGTCATCTTTTAATTATTCGTTGCCTCTAATTTCAGTCTCGGGACGAAATACTTTTGGTGTACTGAGCCCAATGAGATCAAATGGTTGAGGAAGAACAACATTGTTGTCCTAACGTGGTGTTAGCGTCCCTTAGCTACGTCTTTTTTCAAGCATAAAAAAAAAAAAATACAGAGTCTGTTTTTTTTGGGATTTAAAATTTTTAAATGTCATAAATTATAGGAAAAAGAAAATGAAAGTTGTGTGACGTGGGTAGAATTCTCCATGACAAAGTTTGAATAGTGTTATATTGAAGCAATATTGTATTGTGAAACTCCGATCCAGCTCATTTTAATTGAGTTCCTTAGACTGTAAGAGCAAAAACAAACATGGCCTAACTCACAACCATATGCCCCTTTCAGATTCTGAATTGAAGACAGTTGAATTCATGAATGTTGGTTTTTGCTTTGTCACATTAATCTCTAGCTGTAATACTATGTGTCGAGCTACCTTGACAAGGACACTTCAAAGGGTTGGCTTAATAATTAAGGCTTGGGACCGGAGATTTGCTCTCTCTAAAGTTTTAAGTATAAAACTTCTTACAGTCTGTTTGAAACTAGGGGAGGAAAAGAAAAGAAAAAAATCACTGTTTGCTTTTTTTTTGTCTATTTGATTCTACCTAGGAAGAAAAAAGAGAGAAAATTTTAAATCACTCTTTCTCTTCTTTTTTTTTTTCACTTTCCTCCCATTTTCTTCACAAACCCAAACAAGCAAGAAAAAAAAATAGTTTTCTTTCATTTTTTTTTTCTCTTCCCTTCTCTTCCCTTTCCCTTCTCTCCTGCAAGTTCCAAACAAGCTGTTAACTCCTATCAAATCCTTGCGGCGACCCCATGATTTTGAGCTTTGTAATTACTTGATTTGTGTAGGACGAGAGAACTACACAGACTTTAAAATTAGTCATGATAAGTGCAAACTGACCTGAACATTCAATCATTAAAAAAAAAAAATGCCTCTCGTTAGTGCCTCTTGATTAGGGGTGCACATGGTTCGGCTCGCTTCGGTTTTAAGCCTAACCCATAACCGAACCAATCATCATCGATTTCAAAATTTTAGAACCAGGACTGAACCTATTAGTAATTAGAACCGAACTGAACCGAACCAACCTGACTCGGATCGAATTGGTTCAGTTTGGTTCCAAGGTCCTAATTGGGTTGGTTTGGGTTGGATTGGTTCTTGTTACTATTTCATTCTCAAGTTGCATATTCAGTAAAAGCATAATTTTTTTCAGCGAAAGCAAGTTGAGTTGCAAACTTGCAACCAATTACATGTAATCAAAGAATGGCATTACTACACAGGATTTGCAACCAATTAGCACAAAGGAAGTAAATTATTTATTCACTGATGAAATAATTAACAAACAGAGGTTCAAAATATAGACCTAATGGGTGTTCCTAGCTACTAAAAAATTTCATCACACACAACCATAAAAAGTAGACTAGCTACAATAAACTTTCTATGCCATTTTTGTTCCCTTCACTTCATTCTCCCCCATGAACCAACAAATTTTAAAATTAGCTTCAAGAATAATAACATATAAATTATTTAAGAGGTCTACATACAACTACTAACATATATTTATACACAGAGAGAGAGGACATGGAGGCCACAGTGATGAGAAGATGAGCTTGGAAGAGGCATCGTCATCGTGAATGGAGGTGTCAGCGACGAGTATGAGGAGTTCTCGATCTCTACTCACCATTACCATCGACGACTTTTCAATGCCCGATTTTGAGATGACCCCCAAATTAAAGCCCCAAACTCACTCTCGTAGGAGGTGGAACTGGTGGAGGTGTTGGGGTGGAGGAGGAGGTGGTGGCACTGCCGCGGTGGATCAGGCCATGGTGGTGGGTTTGGTGCAGGTGGAGGTATTAGTGGTGTTGTGGTGGTGCGGCTGAGTTCAAAAGGGGTGTTGAAGTAGCTGGAGCAAAACTTAAATTGATTGAATTTATATGAAACATGAAATTATAAGGTGTGGCTAGTCCACCGTTATAATCTTGGTCTATTGGTTTGGTTCTGGTTCGGTTTCGGTTCGGTTCGGTTCTTGTTCTAGAAGCACCTAATCCGAGAACCAAACTGATCTAATCGGTTCCACAATTTTTAGGAGCAAGACCAAACCAAGGGGCTAGCAAAACCAAACCAATCCAATCCAATGAGGCCGGATTGGTTCGGTTCTCGAATTTGTCCGGTGATTTGTGCACCTCTACTCGTGATGCCTTAAACAGGTGCATTAGTGCACTCGAAGTATCACATTGACGGAGGAATGATGCCCTAAGTGCCCCCCGGTCAACTTCTAAGTATGTGACAGTATGGTCACGTTTTGCTATATAATCTAGGCTCTAATATGTTGTATCTTGTATATATATGTAGTCATTTAGGTTTCTTATATATATATATATATATTTGTTGTATTTATTTGAACCATTATGACTCCTTGAGCAGTGTTGCCTGTACAAAGACACCTCCTCACCAAATTGCTTGTATAATTGGACCAAGTACTTATTTTCTTGTTCCAAAGCCTTGATAGTAACAAGTATGCAGTTTTATCGTTCTTGTCGTGTGTTTTACCAACAATTCAGTTGCCATGTGAATTACTTCACAATTTGACAGGCAATAAGTTTATTGTTTGCCAACAACTTGCGGCGTTTTAGTAAAGATTCGAGCGAGCTCGGAGCTTGATAAACGCGTGGTGTGTTTGTGGCCGACTTGCCCAACAAAGTCGCTCCCCATAACACAAGGCCTAGTCTGAGCAAGAGGAGCACTTCCCAGCTACAATGGCTGGCTGGTTCATATTGAAAGGGCAAGATTGAAAATCCGTTTTGAGGGCAGATTTCAGCTCAAAAGATAAAAATTCTTGTCCGATTCATTGCTCTTCCCTCAAGAAAATTGGACAGCTGGTTCACTGGTATTACCATGAGAAAATTGGGTAAAGAATGAGAGAAGATTAGGGGACGGTGGAAGCCTCTCCATCATAAAAAAAAAACAGAGACCCAGCCATCACATTCTATCATACATTCTCTGCACTGCATCCTGAAGACTTTACTCTTTTATCTGAATTTTAAGATATATGGGTCCGTTTTTTACCCTTTTTTATCAAACTTTTTCGTTTTCGTTTTTTTTTTTTTTACTTTTAAACAGATAACTTAATTTTTTTTTTTGACTTTTTTGGCTTTTTTTTATTTTAGTTTATAAAAACAAAAAAATCAATAAAACAAAGGCCAATTTAAAAAAAATTCAAAATAAGTTTTACCAAAGGACTCACATTACCAAAAACACCCAAGCAGCACCTCGGAGAAAGCTCCCATCAGTGAGAAAAGAAAAGAAAAGAACAGAAAAACCTATTAGTCTAATTAAAACCAAATCATTGAATGTAGAATCTACTAAACAGGGAACAAATCTGGTAAGTTGGCCCCTTGCAAATTAGAAAAATCCATAGGTGAACTGAGGTTAAGGGCAACAAAATTCATGCAAACCTCTTGTAACCATGCCAACGACACCACCAATGCAGTGGGGTTGAACATAAGCATAAGAGAAATGCTAAAGGAACCGCATCAGACGAGAGACATTTTTTACCGGCTGACATGGCCTTTCAGATGGATGGTCCACATCAGCCACTTGCAACTTCAATTTTCTCTACGGAAGGAAATGAAAAGGAAAAAAAAAATTCAAGAGAGAGGTACAATAAAACAACAAAATAATAAAACAGATGCAATGCTTTGGATCTTTAGTCTCCATGAATCATTGGTTTAATGGTGATTCTCGCTAAAAAAATTGAGATTTGAACTTGCTGTATATAGGGTCCTGTTATCCGCGGATCCAAATTGCAGATGAGAGACACAACCGAAGAGAATGTTTGAATGCAATTTATTTAGTAACTTATAAATTATATTTATAATTTTTTTAAAATTTATTTAAACGAGTGACTTAAAAAAATAATTTATATTTAATCACATTTTACAAAAAAAAAAATTTTAAAAAAAATTTTTTAAAAGTAACTTACAAACTTATAGACGGTTATAACTCATAGACAGTGGTCAAAACACCGCGTAAGGTTCATCAAGACCCAACATAACCATCCGTCCTCTTTCGTCCCTATTGGCCCATTCATCATTCACTGTGTGTGTATGTTTGGATATATGTAAATAAATATGTAAATATATATTTACATATATTTGTATATCATATATATGTGTTGTTCGAGTCCCATAGAACTGAGAGTTTCAAAATGAAGATCACGGTTCATTTTTCCTCAACATCTTAAAGAGACAGAAGCAATTGAGGAAGATCAGAGAGAGAAACATGAGTTGCAGGGAAATAAAAAACTTTTCCTATTTATGTTGTGTTTT
Organism: Euryodendron excelsum; assembly: GCA_033060915.1. Taxonomy (NCBI): domain Eukaryota; kingdom Viridiplantae; phylum Streptophyta; class Magnoliopsida; order Ericales; family Pentaphylacaceae; genus Euryodendron; species Euryodendron excelsum. Next base: position 31,995,786 of record CM065398.1, read on the forward strand.
GGTTTAATTTTATATCCGCTATATATTCGAGAAACATGAGTTGCAGGAAAAATAAAAAAAACTTTTCCTATTTATGTTGTGTTTTCGTTTAATTTTATATCCGTTATATATTCGTTCAAAAGTTTTTATATATCAAAAACATTTGCCCTCCACATCAGCCGCTGAAAGAATTCGTTCAATGTCCCCTTTGCTTTTTACGACCCTTTGATTTTCGCGACACGGCCTAATCATCTCGAGAGGGATCAATCACTAGACATTAGCCATTGCCGCTCGGGAGGGTCGGATGACGGCCCGCATGCGGGATTAATCGTATTTCATTTTGTACTAGAGAAGCCTATGCAAATTAATTTTGAAGCTCAATATGTACAAAGCCTCCGGCCGTATAGCCTACCAAAACCACCAATATTATCATCGAACAAGAACAATTTTATTCAAAACAAAAGCCCACAACTTTATTTTCACGGAAACATTAAAAGCAAAGCAGAATTCATTAACGATGCCTCATAGAGGCCACACAAAGTACCAGTTTTCGGAGAAACAGAACCATAAAAATCAGACCAGACCAGACCAGACCAGAACAACCATAAAGACCGATTGGGGGACACCCAGATTTTTAGAAACCACCACGGAGACGCAGCACAAGGTGGAGGGTCGACTCCTTCTGGATGTTATAATCCGCCAGGGTTCGGCCGTCCTCGAGCTGCTTGCCGGCGAAGATCAACCTCTGCTGGTCCGGTGGGATCCCCTCCTTGTCCTGAATCTTTGCCTTGACATTGTCGATGGTGTCGGAGCTCTCAACCTCCAGGGTGATGGTCTTGCCGGTGAGGGTCTTAACAAAGATCTGCATGCCACCGCGCAGGCGGAGGACAAGGTGGAGGGTCGACTCCTTCTGGATGTTGTAATCGGCGAGGGTGCGTCCGTCCTCGAGCTGCTTGCCGGCGAAGATCAGCCTCTGCTGGTCCGGTGGGATTCCCTCCTTGTCCTGGATCTTGGCCTTGACATTGTCGATGGTGTCGGAGCTCTCGACCTCGAGGGTGATGGTCTTGCCGGTGAGGGTCTTCACAAAGATCTGCATGCCACCGCGCAGGCGGAGTACGAGGTGGAGGGTCGACTCCTTCTGGATGTTATAGTCAGCGAGGGTTCGGCCGTCCTCGAGTTGCTTGCCGGCGAAGATCAGCCTCTGCTGGTCCGGGGGAATCCCCTCCTTGTCCTGGATCTTGGCCTTGACATTGTCGATGGTGTCGGAGCTCTCGACCTCGAGGGTGATGGTCTTGCCGGTGAGGGTCTTCACAAAGATCTGCATGCCACCGCGCAGGCGGAGGACGAGGTGGAGGGTCGACTCCTTCTGGATGTTATAGTCAGCGAGGGTTCGGCCGTCCTCGAGTTGCTTGCCGGCGAAGATCAGCCTCTGCTGGTCCGGGGGAATTCCCTCCTTGTCCTGGATCTTGGCCTTGACATTGTCGATGGTGTCGGAGCTCTCGACCTCGAGGGTGATGGTCTTGCCGGTGAGGGTCTTCACAAAGATCTGCATCTGCACAATCCAAAAAAATAGGATTAAGAAAATTTTCAACCCCACAACACAAATCCATAAAGACATAAATACAAAAATCTTCAAACCCAGCCCACAACACCAATCTATGGATGAATACAGAACCTTTAACCCACGAGTTCCAACCCAATCCACAAACCAAATCAATAGATGAATAAAGCAAACCTTTAACCAGAAGATTAAAAACTCTGTATCTATCTATGGAGAGAGAGAGAGAGAGAGACGATACCTTGATGAGAGATTATGGAGAACTTTCTTCGTCTTGTTGGGATTGCAATGTCAAGGAGGAGAGGGCTGGGGGTGTATTTGTAGATGGAGGTTGCCGAGTTGGTCACGGCAAAGGCTGGGGCGACGGAGATACCTAATAATAAGACGAATTAGGTCGAGACACGTGTAAAAGTGAGCTGTCGTTCATAGACTACACGGCAAGGTTTTGGGGAGTGGGGTCGAATTTCGGAATCCGAGAACTGACGAGGAAGGGAGACGTGAAGGGTTAGGTTGTGGGGTGACCGTTTCTTTTGGCTTCACTACTCTTGACGGAAGTTCCAACGGCGTTACATATTTATTATTCTAATTTACAGACATTTTTGTATTTTTAATATTATTAAAAATTGACATTTTATTATTTTAAGAACACTTGATAAACTAAAAATTATATATTATTTTGAGGTTGACGTCTCAATCGAGTGGTCCACTGGGCTTGGACTTTTATGCAAGTGGGCTATTGGCTTCTATGTTGTAGATGCTTGGGTTGCATTATCTTTTATTGATGATACATCTAAAAAAATGCTTGGGTTACATTCATCATCGCCTCCTCTTCACTTTGGGGGTCATTTCTTTTGCTTTTTGTAGACCTATATTGCAGTGGCTTTTCGTGATGAGAGTTAGGTAGGTCGAGAGACGCATGTACTGTGAACATAACAGTGGTTAAGGCATTATTTAAAATCTTTATTACATTTTTTTTTTATAACATGGGAAAACGTAGAGTTATTTTGAACCCACCACTAAGATGTAAACTCTCCTGAAGACTGACAGACGCCCCAACCCACAGTCTCGGTAATCTAAAGGCTCACTCGGGATCGCATGGTTTTCAGAGTTTCGCCGAAAGTCAGAGCACAAATTTGAAAATCAGTGTCGCTGTCGAGAGTCAATTTTGCGACGTACCTTCTTTTGAAATTCATTAATTTTGGGCCTAATATTTAAAAACTTTATGCCTTCAAAATTTTGTTGTGCAATTTATTTTCTTGGGTTCAATCGATTTTTTTTTTTTTTGTATAGTGTAGTTGATTTCATGATTACTTTTCATAGTCTTTTTTTTCATTTGGACTAAGAAATTTTTTTTCAAAAAAAAAATTGTGCAATCTATATAGGGCTTTAATCATACCATACAAGATTTGACAAAAATTTAGGACTTTCAATTTCTTTATTGGTTAAACTGGTGTTTTTTGCCCTTAGGTTTACTAGTGTAATAGGTTTTAGGTTTTCTTTTACTAACAAGCATTTTTTTTTCCATTCAAAATGAAGTCATTTTGTAAAAAAGAATGAAAAAATTACATAGAAACTATACTATAACATATAAAGTTTTAAAAAATTAGGGGCATTGAAAATTGGAGGTCTAAGGCACGTCTTGCTCTCCTAGGTCTAGAGGTGGCCTGCTTATATAAAAAACTGTGATGGGTATGTCGGATTTCTCCTTTCATTGGCATTTTGAAGGAGAGTCTTGATGATGTGCCAAACATCAGGCACTGTACCCTCTTTAAAATTTTGATGAGGCATGGTTTCAAGTTTAAACAGTTTAACTATAAAACTGATTGCACAAACTAATTAAAGACAAATCATGAATGTCATAAACCCAAGAACCAAATAAATCATCATTGGGTTAGGCTTAGGCATACAGGGAGATGAAAATGCACAAAACAGTTGTTGCTTGGAAGCATTATTTGAAATCTTTATTACATTCATGGCATTGGCATCTTTAAATAAATTATAAATTATAACATATATATATATAAAGCTCACTTAGTACTAATAGAGATTTTATATGCCACATACTCAAAGTGCCAATGTGAGGCGAATTATAGAACCTTGACCAACACCATAAGTCCACAGCAAAGCACGATTATCATCCATCTTCTTAATTCCAGAGTGAAGTATGAAAATTCCCACATCATTAATGCTAACCACCGAGCTAATCTTCTCCTTCAAGTCCCGTCCTGACCAATCGTCCATGACTACTAGCTCAAAATGGTGGACTGGAGATATGATGCTGATTGGAAATCCTTCATAGAGATAGGCGTTGGCCCCTTCCGTCATCTGATAATGGTTCACTCGCATTTCATCCCATTGCTCATTGAACTGAAGGCTTTGTCGAAGAATATGGATTCCCCATCTCTGTTGAATTTCCTCTTTAAAGGCAAAAATGCTCTAAGTAGTTGAGATCTCAACTGGATAATACTCCAGGCTCTTATAGACAATCTTGATATGCATGGTCTGTCAAAAAGCCAAACTTGTGTTACATAGATGATAATTAAAGTTTAAGACTCATGAAAGTGAAAACAATAATCTACATTTTGGCAGATAGATTTTTTGTTTAAAGTAAAAAAGAATTATACGGTTTAGACCTGACTGGCCATCATGCAGAAACAGAGGAATGTAACTGCAGAACTGTTGGGTATATATCAATTTGTCACTGAACACGTTTTTGTGCAGATCAAATAAGGTTTGGCGGAGCCGTTATAAACTAAAATGTTCATGCCTTTGAAAAGGGTAGTTTCAATGTGATTGGTATGATGGAGTTCTCCTACATTTTGCTCCAACCCTCTCCAACGTAAGATTTATGTGAAAGTAAACTTGTCTTTCTAATTTTTTGTTAATTTTAAAAACTTGGTTCTACCAATGATTCTATGAAGATCTCTGTCATGTTATCTAACAGAACCTCATGAGGATGTTGCTTCAATTTGAAGAAGGTATTGGTTATTGCCATGTTAATTTGTTCACAGCAATCTTCTGAAAGCTATATATTAATTTTGTGTTTAGTGAGGGAAACAATCAGCTATCACTAATCATGAGTAGCATACATTGTTTTGATATAGAGTGACAATGAAGCATGAAAGTTTCGACAACCCATTAATGGAAGAAGCCTAATTTATGTCTTCTTGACTAGGCAATTTATGATTGGGTTATTATTTTGACAGTTTTCAAACCCAAGCCTGATATGGACAGCCTGCATCATGATATTATCTTGTACACCAGGTTGTTATAACTTATATATATCAAAGAATTTCATCTCAATCCATTAGGTTCAGTGCCAAGTTTTGTGGAGGACAATTTTTTGGTAGCATATTCGATCAAACGGGTAATTTTCTCCCCGACTACGGATCCCATACTACCCCCCATAAACTGAAAATCCATAACCCCAATTGCTACGGGAATACCATTTAATCGGCCTATGCCTGTTTGAACAGCCTCAGTTAATCCTGTCTTTATTTGATAAGAATCGATACGATCTTTATAAGGCTCCTCCTCGGAATGAAATTCAATGGGATCCAAAGAGACCATGTCTTCATCCATAGGATCCCAAGTGCCTGGATCAATCAAAAGTGAAGGTATTTGGGAAGAACTCTTGTTTGGTTTTGTAAAAGGGTAGTCCAGTGCATGAGACTTTTGAGTTTAGAGAGGGTCAAAGATCTAAGCAACCTTACCTCACATGCAGAGAAGTTATTCCCATGTTTCAAACTTGTGAAGTCTAGGTAGCAATAGAGCAACATTGCCGCCGTTTTTCGTGTTATGAGCTCTTGTTTGGTTTTCTTCAACAATTTAGGGTGTGCTCAAAACTTAAGGAAATAAAGAGAAAGGCAAGGAAAATGCTAATTTTTCTTTCTCTCATTGTTTAGTTCCTAGCTACTTTAAATTCAAGGAAAAAAGGCAAAGTCATTTTCCTTCTCACTTTTTTATTATTATAGTTACTCTATTATTTTTTTTCCTCTTTACTTTCAAATTGGACAAAGAGTCATTTTTCTACCTTTTTTTTTCTTTAGCATCTCCCTCTCTATTACTTTCCCTTCCTTTTTCTTTTCTTTCCACAAGTTCCAAGTATACCCTAAATATATGCATGGACTTCATATAGGATAAACAATTAAAAATTGCACGTCTTAAGACAACATCCCAGTTACATTTTAGGGAGATGTAACTGTGAACATAACTGTGATTGCTTGAAATCATTATTTAAAGTCCTTATTACATTCATAGCATAGGCATCTGCAAATATATTATAACATCTAAACGATTAGAAGATTTTAAGAATAGTTCTTTGTTTTAGATCATACTTATACATATTTATATATATTTAGCCTAATTATATTACTAATAAAGGTGCTGATAAAGCTTTTATATGCCAATGTCAAACGTGAGCTTGATTTCAGAACCTTCATCAACACCATAGGTCCACAAAATAGCAAGATCATCATCCATCTTCTTATCTCCCGCATGAAGTATAAAAGCTCCAACAGCAATGCCAATTACAGAGTGAATCCTCTCCTTCAATTCCCTTACTGAACAATTGTTCTTGACAACTAGCTCGATGTAGTGGCTTGGAGATGTGATGGTGACTGGAAATCCTTCATAGACATAGACTTTGTCTCCTTCCATCATCTGATAATCGCTCACTCGCATGTCATTCTTTAGCCATTGTCCATTGTGCTTAAGGCTTTGATGAAAAGTAAAGATTCCCCACCTCTGTTGTACATACCCTTTAAAGTCAAGAATGCTCAAATTAGTTGACAACTCAACTGGGTACTCCAAGTACTTATAGACAATCTTGATATGCATGGTCTGTCAAAACAAAAACTTATGTTATACAAAACAATAATCTAGATTTTGGTAGATAGATTTCGTGTTTAAAATAAAAGAGAACAAGACAGATACCGGAATGGCCATTGTGCAGGAACAGAGGAAATAATCAAATGAAGATGATGCAGCTAGCTACAGAACTGTTCGGTATATTGATTTGTCACTGAACCCGTTTTTGTGAAGATTAAATAAGGTCTGGCAGAGCTTTTATAACTAAAATGTTCATGCCCTTTGTAAAAGGTAGTTGCTTTGTAATTGATATGATGAATTCCTCCTTTCATGGACATTTTGCCCCAACCCACTCGAACATATGATTTATGTGAAAGTAAAGTTTTCTTTCTAATTTCTCTTTCTTTTTCTTTTTTTTTAGGAACTTGGCTCTACCAATTTCTATCATTGAAGATCTTTGTCATGTTTTCTAGCAGAACCACACGCAAATGTTGCATTAATTTGAAGAAGGTATCGGTTCTATGGCCATTGCAGATTTGCTACAGATGGATATGATCTTAGGCAAGAATTCAATAGATTTTTTGCCAGTTACCTTCAATTCATGGCTGCTTTGTTACTATTGCTCTTGCCAATGTGTGTTTACAGCGGTCTCCTGAAAGCTATTAATTATGTGTTTAGTGAGGAAAATGATCAGCTATCACTGGTCATAGTAGCAGACAGTGCTTTGATACAGTGAAGCTATTGTATTCTTTCTTCTTCTTCTTCTTCCTCTTTTTTTTTTTTTTTCTGCAACACATTCTGAAAACATGGTGGTATGTTAATTTCAATGAGTGGACAGATTAATATGAACATGCCTAATTTGCATTCAATTTTATAGACAACTGCGTGATATCCAACAATAGACATTTTCCATATCCGTTGGCAAAAGCATGATCAGATGGTACTAAATCGAAAATTTCGGTTTGTCGATGATTGAACCATTCAGTATTTGATAATAAATTTGGGGACTAATCGGATTTCGGATCGGTTGATAATTAGAAATCATTTAACTATTTCATGAACTCATATACTGTAAAAGCTCTGTAATTACTATCTAACATATGTGATCTATGTTGCAGACTTGCAGTGCCTTTTTGTATTTGTTTGGCATAACAGAGATGTAACTGTTAACGTAGCAGTGGTTGCTTGAAAGCATTATTTAAAATCTTTATTACATATATAGCATAGGCATCTACAAATACATTATAACATCTGAAGGATTAGTAGATTTCCTGACTAGTTCTTTATTTTAGGTCATACTTCTATATAGCCTACTTTAGTGCTAATAAACCTTTTATAAACGAATATCAAATGTGAGCCTGATCACGGAACCTTCTTCAACACCATAATTCAAAAGAAAATCATGATCTTTATCCATCTTCTTATCACCCAGGTGAAGTATCAGAGCTCCAACAGCAATACTAGTCACCGAGGTAATCCTCTTCTTCAAGTCCAGTACTAAGGTGATTGGAAATCCTTCATAGAAATAGACTTCGTCCCCTTCCCTCATCTATAATCGCTCACTCGCATTTCATTCTTGAGCCATTGTCCATTGTTTTGAAGGCTTTTAAAAAAGAGAATTCCCCACCTCCCGCTTTAAAGTAAAAAACACTGTGGCTAGTTAATGTCTCGACTGGATACTCCAAGCTCTTGTAGACCATCTTGATAGGTATGATCTGTCAAAAGCCAAACTTGTAAATGATTACTAAAGCAAGGCACCTTAAGACTCATGAAACTATACAATTCTTGGCAACACAAAACAAATACCTGATTGTGTTGAGAATTTAACCCTCCCGAATTTATCCCATTTTGGATCTACTCTTTGACACGAATATCAAAATAAATTACTAATTAAAATATTGACCGGTGCACTTAACCAAGAAAATTTAACTTTCCTTATATAAGCTTTGCCCCTTGCCCCCTTTCCACTCCCAATTGATGTGGTATTGGGAAAAGGAGCAAAAAACCAACAGATTGGCCATCATGCAGAAACGAAGGAAATGGTAACATGAAGATGATTTAGCTAGCTACAGAACTGTTAGCTATATGTCAATTTCCACTGAATGTGTTTTTGTGCAAATCAAATAAAGTTTGGCAAAGCTTTTGTGAACTAAAATGTTCATGCCCTTTCCAAAGGGTAGTTTCAATGTGATTGGTTTGATGAATTTCTCCCTCCATGGACATTTTGCCCCAAGCCTCTCCAGCATAAGATTTATGTGAAAGTAAAGTTTTCTTTTTTTTTTTTTTTTTTTTTTTTTTGGTTTTCAAAATTTTTCTGTACCAGTCCTTTTGTCATTGAATATCTTTGTCATGTTATCGAGCAAAACCTCATGCAGATGTTGCTTTAATTTCAAGAAGTTGTCCAGTACAAATGTTATGCAAAATGGTCCCATCTTGAGCAATTCGTCTTATTCCCTGCATATGGAATTGCAAATATGCTATATATATGAAAAAATTTAGTTAATCTTGAACAGAATATGAAAAAAAAAAAAAAGGAAAAGAAAAAAGGCCCAGAAGAAAGTTCAAAAGAACCACGTCACCACTCCCCCCTATGCTCTCTCTCTCTCTATATACATGGATATATTTGACACAAACTATCATGTAATTGTCACAATGAAGCAAGCTCATACTTGTCCATCTGTTTTTACTCTTCTTCTTGTCTGTCAGCCCTCCACTGCGTTCCATTTCCAGTGCCCATAGTCTACTTTTGAAAGCTGGAGTCTTCCTCACCATGTGTATAGGCTGAATTAAGATTAAAAAAAAACTGAATATGCTAAACAGAAAAATAAAGGAGGGGTAACAAGAACACGAGGATCCTAGCAATAGAAAATACAAGGAGTTAGATATAACACGCCAATGCCGTCATGGGCCGAAATATTCGACCAACAAGGTAGTGAGCCATCTACAGCTATGATCAAGAGGGGTAATTTAACATGTTTTAGTGTAATAGTCGTACATTGTACCACTTGAAGGTAGGACATACGTTAAACGAAAGGGCATCACACAAAGCATTTATTAACGTTAGACGCATTGTAAATAAAGTGTCAAAGTACAAGGATGCCAGTGCGGGGAATAGTGAAATATGATGCACAATGCTATATCATTGGCATATGCAACGGTGCAATCCGCGTCCACTGCAAACATAAGCATAACTTTAGAACCTAATGTAATATATATTAAATTGTTAAGGTAAGATGAGTTATGCAATTAAAATATTTCAAAGAAAACTTCATTTATGGTTACATATAGGGTATTATATAGAAACACCGTTCGAACGTTACAAAGAATTTACGTTTTCATTTTCGAACGTTACAAAGAATTTACGTTTTCATGACATATCTAGGTTGCAAAGTACAAAGCACGGAATACCGCCTTTTATGTGTACTGGTTTTTTTGTATTTCATGTAAACCTTAAAATCAATTTGGGCAGCGATCAGTTCTTTAAGGCTTACAATTTCAAAACTCTATATCGTCTCTGACGTTATACTTTGTGTTGTTAAAGAAACTTCTGAAGTCTATCGTATAGAGAAATAGTTGTGTGGGACCTCGCCCACTGCATCTTTCTAGTTTTGCTGGAACCCTCTAGAACCAGACTCGTTTGGTTTGTTAAAATAATATATATTAGTGAGCATCTATGTCTGTAGAATATCAAAAAATTGAAAAAGTCTAGATATCTTGATACATACGGTTGAGGAGTGGGAGGCCATTTGTAATTAGCAAAATACTGGAGACGTTCTAATTGAGTAGTAAAAATAAATGGCTGCTCCTGGCAGTGCAATAGGACATCAGAAGCACAAGTTGATTTGGCTAAGATGGCTCCCCAAACAACATTCTTGGTTTGAGTGGAATACTCGAACTCTCCCCATTCGACGAAGTTACCGTCTTTGGCGATTTAGTCTCGAACGACTGCCCAATTTTTGGCCATTTGAATATTTGGATGATAGGAGGAGGTTGTGGACTACATATCCCATCTCCTTTTTGTTGGTAATAGAGATTGCTCTCTCAAACTGAATGAGACAGGGGAGATGGGGTGTGTCACGCCCCAAAACAATCCAGGCAGTTTGTGACAATGCCGCACACCCACAAGGTCACACTCTATAGGCATGCAAGGCTACAATCTGTATAATCTCAGAAACAATTATTGAACAACCCAACAAACCTATCCTTGATTCCAAAGTATTTAAGAAATCACCATCTGATCTATAACTCTACAAAATGAAAATTTCATGTTTCCAAGATACCTTAAACATCCAAATAACAACATAATCTCTAAACTAACCAATCAAAATATGATTACAGATTATAGACATAAAAAAACTAAGTCTCAAAATAAATTCAAAATATGAACAAAAACGAAATACTACGAATTCCCTTCTTAGATCTCACTCGAGTCATGTTACTTCTTTGAATCTGAAAGATATAGAATGAAAGTGTTAGTTAGATAGCCCAGTAAATAACCCACTAACACGACTAGCTGGATCAAATGGAAGAAAATATCAATTATATAAGAGAATTTTCAATCACAATTTAAAATAACAAGTTCAATATGATATCCAATAATAATGCTCGAAGTCATCCAAAAATTTAAACAAAGATATGTTTAAAACAGTTCAAAACATATAAACTCAGATTTATTGATTATGGTCACATTAGCCTATGACAAAGTCCAAAATCACAATTCACTCTATGGTTGAAGCCCAAAAGAAATTAGTTTTTGTGCCGGTCTTTAACCCCTATTGGCGTAATATCTAAATCATAGTCAAACAAGAATCCCAATACCATTAAAATAAAAGAATATACAATTTTTTTTATGAACAATTTCACACTTTGATCCATATTTTATACAAAAAGCATAAAGGAAACAAGAGCATTTATTCAAATAATGATTTTGATGGATAATTCAAAACTATAAAAGATTTCAAAGCAATTTTCGATAATTTATAAGTCACTTACCTTTTGCAAAGAGTCACTTCCCAAAAACTAAACTTGGTTAAAACTACGTACACCGCCTAATACATATAACACCACATAAAAATTATGAGTTAACAAAGAACTTTAAACGTGCAATGCCAAGGCCATAATCTAAATAAGGCTTTGTCTAAGCTCAGTGTCACCCCTGACTTGGTTATATTCACTTCTGGAAAAATGGGCAAGGCATTAAATTTCAATAAATAAAGCTTTCTCTTCTACTACCTGGAGCCTTCCCCAATACATATATTCTGCTCTCCACCTCCAACAAGCAATCCAAATGCATAAAGTGCCATTAAAATAATTGAAACTTTCATGACTTGCTTTCACTATATAGAATACCAACACGTCATTGTAGATCTCCAAATTAAAGAGTGAGCAAACAAATGAGAGCCACTGCCATTAAAATTGGAAAACTGCACATGTGGCTATACATCTCTGGTCCCACTAAAATCATAAAAGATCAATGGACCAATTTCGTTAATGCACCGATCAAAGGAAAACCCCCACGCGAGTAACCGCATAAACCTTAGGAAATTAATGATGCCTGCCTCGTAATCTTACAAAAAAAATCATCAACAGTCAATCTACGAAGACACAACTTTTTCACCTAGGATTCTTCTTCTTCTTCTTTCTTATTGGGTTCATGCAAAAGAACATAATTAGAGAGGGTGGGACCAACCTTAATCTTGATTATCCAGAGATGATAATCCATATAATGTACTCCTTTACCAAAGTTTCCTCTATTTTAATGGGTTATTAGTGAAAGTGTAAAATATGACGACTGTTTCCTTAACAATATAATGTACTCCTTTACCAAAGTTTCCTCTATTTTAATGGGTTATTAGTGAAAGTGTAAAATATGACGACTGTTTCCTTAACAATATAAAGTTAGGGTTTTCTCTAAGTTATCTAGGAAGCCCATATATTTAAGTCTTGCAAAATATCCTCCAAGATAACATGTAAAATAAAATAACTCTATCTCTATAAAAAATAAAAATAAAAAAAACAAATGTGGATATTACAGGGTGTGCCATCACTGTGAAGCTCGCGAATATTTTTTAGTTTGTAACAAACTTGTGAATTATATATACACTCTTCCATATATGTTTAATTGATAATTCCACCCATGCTCCAAACCCAATTTGCTCCAACTTTATTGCCACTGTACAATGCATGGGATTGACTGTGTTCCCATTAATATATAATTTTCATTTTATATATTAAAATTTCATTTCATTCTAACATTTTTCATTGGTCTTATTAAACAAAGAAATGGAATGACCATTCTATTTTTATTTTCATTCTCATTTTCATTATATTACCATTTTCATTTCATTTCATATTATGTTTGATACAAGAGAATGAAAGGCTATGTTGAACTCAGTTTACAAAAAAAAGTATAGAAAGTCCACATATAGTTTTCAAACCTCCAATAGTTTTACTTTGTGTTACTAAGCATTGTATTCAGTTTCTCCATTTAAGTTTTCATATATAAAGAATAACTTACATGTAGATGAAAAAGGTTGTTATTTGCAATCATTTTGTGCTTGTAAAAGATCCAATTTCAATAAAACGAGCTTGCAAAATTAATTTGTGGGTGTGTTATTATTGAGTTTTTTTTTTTTTTTTTCCAGGGTCAATAGATGGGAAACAATAACGTCACGAAAAATATATTAGATTGAACAATTCTCTCTCTAAAAAAATTTAACAATCTTAAAACAAACTCAAAAATGACACATAAACCATAATATATATAGATTCACCACTGGAGGGATTCGAAATCAAGACCTCAACAAACGGGATTTGGATTCTCTTCATTCTAGAATTTGGAATGAAGATCTCCATTCCATTGATTGAGGAGTTGACATGTCAGCTAACATAAAAATAAAAGGTTTAGATGAGTTGATTTAAAATTTATTTAAAAATAAATGATTTTATAGTTAAATATAAGGAAATAAAATTTAATACAAAATGACATAGTTTTAGTGAGACATGTGATAAGATTACATCTATGTTATTGATTATGGAATAGAGATCTCAATTTCAATTCATGAAATGAAGAGAATTCAAATTCCAACAAACGAGATAATATGGCAGCTAACTAGACGTAACTGAACCATGTGAGTTTTGACTTGCTGGACGGTTTAAGGTCGTATCATTGTCCTAAGGCTATGTTTGGGACAAAGGAATGGAATGACCCATACTTTCATTTTCATTCCCTTATTTGGTAGTACTATTTAAAGTTGGAATGGTCATTTTCATGGACTGAGTATTCTCACATTTTATTTCCTTATTTCAAGAGTAGGAATGAAATGATCATTCCATTCGCACGTGAAATTAAATCATAAAACAAAACTTTGTAAGATTTTTATTGTCAAGTTTCTTAAAAAAAAAAAAAATGTTTGGTAATTATTTTTTAATTTAAAAAATTAAAAAAATTAAAAAGCTAAAAATTTAAAAAAAGTAAAAAGTTCTTCCATCACCATCACCACTAACCACCACCATCCACCGCCACTGCTACCACTCACCAGTACCACCGCACCACCACCACCACTTACTGCCGGCCACAACCACCGGCTGCCCCCGCTACCACTACCACTACCACTACCACCCATTGCGGCTGTTGCCGCCACCATCACAAATGCTCAACAATATTTAATAAATAATAAATAATACTTTTAATATTTTATATATAACATAATATTGAATGTTCATATTATACACTAAAATTTTATTCCATTTTATTCTAACATTACTTATTGACCTTACCAATAAGAAAATGAGAATGACTATTTCATTTTATTCTCATTCTCATTCTCATTCTCATTTCATTTTATTCCCATTTCAGTTTCTATTCCATTTTATTTCTTTTTATTCTCCTGTACCCATCATAGCCTAATTTGCTTTGGCATATAAGGTTTTCAAAACAGTGACATAAATGTAATGGCATAAAAGCGTATTGGGTGCAAAGTGAGTTGTTGGCATAAAATACGCAATCCACTGTGAGTCTCGGTGAAATTGGCTGCGTAGAAGCAAGGTTAGCTTTATGGTAGTCGTGTCATAAGATTGGTTGTGGCATTCAACCCTCCGATGTATCAAATAAAAAATAAAAAGATTGGTTGTGGCAAACAGTATATCTCAAAGAGGGCTAAAGCCGCTAAACCCCACTTTCAGAGACCCAAAACAAAATATACCAACAAACTAAGCATAGCCATTGACCTATATACATATAAACACATTAATTTGTGTTTGAATTAAAAATTTGGTGAGAAAAAATAATGTAAAATTATATTATATATTTAGTTGTTAGAAAAAGTGAAAGGTAAAAGAATGTAAAAATAAAATAAATAAAGATTTGAAATATCTCACTTTATTCTTTTTTTTTTCATATTTTTATTTTTTTTTCTCTTAATAAATTCAAATTTCAAACACAACATTAAGATTTCAAGTTCTATTAAGTCAACTCACCTAGAATTTTGAATTAGGGCTTCCCATAAGGCCGGCACACGAAAAGCTAATTAGATGAGAGAAGCACCTGATTAATTTCAGGTTGTGCAGACAAATAAGAAAACACACAAAGAAAAGGACTGTAGATCTGCTTTAAGCACGCGTGCCACCAAATGAGAGAGAGAGAGCGAGAGAGAGAGAGAGGATAACTTATTTTTTTATTGAAATCGGAACAACAATATAATTGACACAACCACTCATGGACGGGTGATATACCAAGAACAACCACCCTCTTATTGTTAGCTTTTGATGCAGAATTCTTTGCGGATGAACACTTCAATGAAGAGCCGACCACCTATCAGCCAGACAGCAAAATTCATAAGAGAGTTGGAAAACATTGTCTCTTCTATATAATTGCTCTTGATCTTTTTACTCACTCTTCCAACATACAATAGATGGGCAGATGGGTTTACAAAGTTAAGTTTTTATAGGCTCTAGCGAATGTGGTGAAAGCACTGAATTAATCCACATTAATTTCTCAATATTTGTCAATGATTTTTTTTTGGGGTCTCGATCACATGTACTGTACATTCCATATATATATATATATATATATTTATGAACTTATCCCTTTATCTGAAAAATATGATGGACAAAAAATTTTAGAATTAATTATACTTTGCGCCATTATATTTGGTGTGAATTTCATTTTATGACTTGTATTTTTAAATGTAACAATTATTATAATTATGAAAAGTTGTAATGTCAACTTTTTAGTAACTTTCGTTTTTTAATTATAAGCAAAAAAATTACCACTTGACAATTTGCCGTTTAAAATTTTAAACGGAAACTAACATAAAGTTGACATTGAAACTTTTTTTTGATAAATATAAGAGCTTAATTATTATAATTAAATATATAGATTTAAAAGTATAATTTATTGTGAAGTGCGATAATGTAAAATGTAATTTCCTAAGCTTTACCATGCATTAATAGCTTTCACTCATATAAACGCAGATCTAAATATCATAAATTGGCTTTCCCAATCAGGAGATTTGTCACCAAATCGTTGTGGTATTTCATTGGCCTCATTATTAGCGTTTTAAATTTTCATACGTAGACATATAAACTTGCTATTTTAAGCAAACCCCGGAGCCAAGTAAAGCATTTAATCATTAACCAGAAGACTTAAGTCTATTCGTTGGACATCACTTTGTAATGGCCAACTAATTATATGATTTTCTTTTTCTTTTTTTATCTCCTTATGATGTATAAAAAATCCACAGACACATGTCACACATCTGAAGTTGGGCCACGAAACACAAAGTAAATAGTCGAAAGTAGAAACTTATGGCCCCATTTGGAATCGTTTTGGTTTACATTCTCGTCTCGTCTTTCCTGTTTTCAGGAACAAAAAATATGTATATTTCTTTTTTTATTTTTAAAAATAAAAAATTAAAACATTGGAAAAATCATCATTTTTATACATGCAGTTTTAATTTCTACATGAAAACGGTAAAATAGGCTCAAAAAATAGTTTTATTTGGTTTTACAACAATGATCAGTTGCAAGTGTTTCTGAATGTTATCTAAATTTTTTTTTTTTGTGTCAGACACCTGTATGCATGGTTGGGTTTGCATGAAATAGATTATATGCACTGCTCTAACAATACTGTTTTAAGTTTGTTTTTGAGGTAGGTTTACGAAGTTCTTGCTAGTGTGATGAACTCTGAAATGCAGTGGGATTGTTGCTTCTTTTTTTTTTTCATTTTTTTCTTTCTTTCTTTCTTTGCTATGTATATGCATTCTGGTTCTGTCTTTGGATTCCTTGCTACACCGTAGAAAAACTGAAAATTGAGGGGAAGGTACATAATTCAATGAGCAGTGAATCAAAATTATACGAGGGGTAGTGGATTAGTAACCCTGCAGTCATGGCATTCATTGATTTTATTGTTTTGCCATAATGAAAGAAAGTGAAAATGAAGGGCCAAAAGAACGAGTGAAACAGGACAATTGCACGAGTTGTGCAATCAAATAACCATGGAAATTTTGTTGCCAAGGCATGTAGGAACTTTTCTTCTTTTGGATTTAGTTGGGTTATGTTTGATGATTGTGGTGGAGCTTTATTGTGGCTTGGGCATTAAGAAATAAGACCTATAGTGGAAATCATAATATCCTTCGTACATTAGTTTGCTTGTTGCATATTTGTTCTACATGGAAGGAGTGAATCAGAAACAACTTTGAATATGCTGGTGGATTCCAACCTGATCTATGAAGTTGGTGTTCAAATCCCTTTCATGTGGTCTTTTGCTTAATTGTTTAGAAGCTTTTTGGATTCACTTCTCCTGGACTCCTATAGGTACCCTTTGCTTGGGCTTTCCCTTTCTTCTTCTCGTTCATTTCTGCGCAGAATGACACATTCCTCCTATAATATGGTTGAATCATGCTTCTTGACGCAGTGGCCTCGCAATCTCATTTGATCTTCTTGTTCTCTAATCATAATAAAACTTTTTCTGTTTTTTTGGTACATCGGAATTAAGATAATAAAACTTATTGGCATTATCCTTTGTTGATTTACGGGAAAGCTTGCTTTGTTGTACAATCATGCCAAGCCGACCATAAACTTAATGAACCTGAAGAAAACTAAGCAGCAGTAACAACCATGGGAACTCGCTCAAAATGGCTAGCCAAGGATTGCCATTTAGATGTAGGGCCTGTTTGGTATCGGTTTTTTGTTTAGTTTTTTTTAAATTTATAAGTAAAGAAGTCAGATTTTTTTGGCTTTTTTGTTTTTCTATTTTTGTTTTTTTGTTTATTTTTAGCTAAAGTAAAGTCAGGAATGTAAAAAAGTTAAAAAAATTTTGTTTTTTTACTTATAAGTTTCAAAAAATTTTGACAAAAAAATTGTATCAAATGAGCTCTTATTGCTATTACTTATATACTTATACTTAAGATCTCACATTCAAACTTCTGAAATGGGTTTTAGCACATAGGGATGCGTGATGGGTTAACTTCTGATATGGGTTTTAGCACGTACGAATGCGTGATGGGTCGGGGTCGATCCCGACGTTGTTGGCCCCCGAGCCCACACGGCCGCGTAAGAGGGTTGGGAAGTTTGGAATTGGACCGGACTCAAAATTTAGTTAAAAGCTAATTTGACTCTTGTGATAATTATGACTTCAACATCCACATTGAGGGTGGTAAAGCCAAACAAGAATATTGACAAAACCATACAGCTAGTATGTCTGATCCCTTCCATGATTCCATCGAGTGAAAAGTGTGACTTATTTTGAAACTTTTTGTTTGAACTAAATACAGCAGTATGTACCTGGGCATTTGTTCTTAAATAATTATACAGCTACGTTTGGTATAAGAGAAGAAATAAAATGGAATGAAAGAAAATTGTTATTTTTACTTTTATTTTCATTCTCCTATTTGATATCACTATTTAAAGTTAAAATAGTTATTTTATGAAAATGATCATTTTCATATTTTGTTGGAATGATTATTTTTTATTTTAAAAGTAAAAATTGTCATTTCATTCTCACATGAAATAATAACATAAAATAAAATTTGGTAAAATTTTTGTTATCTAATTTCTAAGAAAAACAATTAATTTTTTAATTATAAAAATTAAAAAATCTCATTATCACCGCTTTCACTTACCATCACCATTGTCAACCACAACAACCCGTCATCTACTGCTACCACTACCGCTCACTGTCAGTCACAATCATTCACAATCACTTGCCATCTAACACCATCGATATCACCCCACCATTGCTGCCACCCCATCACCACCGCGCAACACTCACAACCATTACATGCATGCCAGTGCCACGAACCACCATCACTCACCACCACCACCACTCGTACTACTACCCGCCACCATCACCACTATCATCACTAGCCACCGCTCACCGACGCCTTTACCACCATTACAAATGTTCAATAATATTTAATAAATAATGTATAATACTTCTAATATTATGTATATAACATAGTATTGAATTTTTGTATTATGTACTAAAATTTATTTTATTTTATTTTAAAATTGTTCATTAGTCTTATCAC
Source organism: Euryodendron excelsum (assembly GCA_033060915.1). Lineage (NCBI taxonomy): Eukaryota > Viridiplantae > Streptophyta > Magnoliopsida > Ericales > Pentaphylacaceae > Euryodendron > Euryodendron excelsum. Next base: position 32,014,662 of record CM065398.1, read on the forward strand.
GCAAAGAAATGAGAATGATCATTCTATTTCATTCTCATTTTCTTATACCAAACATAAACTAATATCATAATATAAATGGAGATTTGTTTTTTTTCGTCATGTGACAACTCTGAGAGCTTGTTTATGAGAGATAGTAGATGACTCATATTCATAATCTGAATCCAAACGGGTCAATAGGCAAAGCGGAGCAAAATGAAGCAAAATAGGACTGTGAAGTGATATTATTGTAGTGCTACCACAAAGCATTTTTTCGTGAGACTTCTACTTCAAGGATTTAGGAAGCCTCTGCGAACAGAGAAGTTTGCATCAATGCAAAGTTGAACAACATTCCCCCAGGTGACACTGGAATCACGCTCACACGAACTAATTATCAGCATCTGAAAGTCTAGAAATTCTTTGGCTCAGGGCCGAGATCAAACCGCGAATGAATGAGCGGGAGGCTAGATGCCCAATCGCTGACCAACTCCTACGCTCAAAGTTAATGTTTTCTAGACTCCTTGAATAGCTAACACTTGGAAAGCTGGCAAGCAACAAAAAGAGCGCTTTAACTAGCACGTTTATAAGCCACTGTAGAAATAGTACCCACCAACCTTTTCTAGATATTCTCAATAGGGAACCTTTCTCTCTCTTGAACTCCTTTTTGGGTTCTCTTTTGGCTCGGCTTAATTCCCATAAGACATCTTATTATCGATCAATTAATCTTCACAATCTGTTTGAAACTTAGGAAGAGAACTGAAGGGAAAGGAGATAATACGTTAAAAAAAATTTCTTTTCCTGACTCTACTCAAGAGAAAAAAGAAAGAGAAAAAGAGAAAAAAAAAAAAAAAAAAAAATTTTCTCCCTTTTCTTTCGTTCACTTTCTTTTTATTTTCTTTACAAAAATAAGTATATCATCTCTCTTTTTTTTCTTTCCTTTTTTTTTTCTTTTCCCTCCTCCAAATTCTAAATATGTTCTCAAAGCTAATATGTTAATTGCCGTGGACAACCTCATCAAGTGGCTACCTACTTGCAACATCAAAACTGAATTTGACAATATATCATCATTCATCAGAATCTAAAGGCTATATAGTACTAATCAGTATTCGCTGGCTTTTGGCCACTGCGTCCCAAGTTGGGAAAAAAAAAATTATCGTAATCCAATCCCTTGTTCTATATTCATAAGTTTGTCGGCCTTATCTACCTTACTATATTAGTAGTTCGATAATCAAGATCATTTCAAATCTTTTTCATCATTTATATGCAACGACTAGCCAAACTTTCTGCTTTTGAAAATAGGGTCTTGATCAGAAGATCAAGACATATTGTCAACATGCCACATGCTTTTGGATTTTAAATATATACGTACACTACTTTAGAGTGTTAAAAATATGTAAATCAGGTTAGTGCTTATCCACTGCTGCATTATTTGCTAATATTAAATGTGAAAAAACAAAGGTTTTTCTTTGACGAGCCTCGTGATAGTCATTATACACAAAAGCCAAAAGTTTCCAAACTTGAGTTGAGTCTGCAAGTGAGTGATATTGGTGGCTTACAAGGGTGGTCGGGTTGGGATCCACCAAACGAATCGTTTAAGGTTGCATTTAGAAATATTGAAATCGATTTCGACTTGAGTTCGATTGGTATCAATTCAAGTTAAAAATTCATCTATTGTTGTAAAAAAAGAAATTTAGTAAGTATTTAAATAAAAAATAAATGAAAGTATATAGTAAAAATTCATATACTATTAAAGTTTAACCATTACATACAGCTCGGTCGGTTTTGATTTGGGTTGGACAAATTTTAGATAGTTACTCATCAACCGAACCATCAAGGTCAGGTTTACAAATATTAGAATCGATTTTGACTCGTTTGTCAATTTTTGAACACCCCTAGTGGCTTCATACCCAATGGTTTCTTAAACCTCTGATTGAGTCCTAGTCTCATCACCTTGTTAGATTACAAATAAAAAACTTCACAACCTATTCAGTTTTTCCTACGTTATGCAAATTCAAATAATGGGCATTGATTATCCTGGTAAATGTCCTCAACACTGGAAAAACAGTGCCTAAACAAAGGAAACCTGGAAGCGATATATATATATATATATATAAAGAGAGGGAGAGATATGTTGATCCGTGCATTAATTTCGTATCTATACCTAATCGATAATGCCTTGTAAGACAATAGTATTTTTTTGAATGGCCATTTGAGGACAGAGAACATACTGTTATGATACATGCAACACCAACACGTGAAACACTCAGATGCCGTATTAGAATACATATGCTTATATATTGATCAATAGATTATAATTATTTTCATCTAAACCTAATCAATAAAGAAAAGAAAGCTTGGTGGTAATGCTCGTATCTACATAGCTAGCTTTACCTTCAAATTAAAAAGGATTAATTATACATTATATTTTTGTACTTTACATCAAATTTTATTTCAAGAGTTGCACTTGTAATTATAATAATTAATCCATTACACTTGTAATTTATTGTAATGTTAACTTTTTACTAACTTCCGTTTATAAAATAGATGAAAAATTTACATATGAGAAACAAGTTGCCTTTTTCAAGTAGCAAAGGTGTAAAATTATAATTTTTCTTAATAATCTACCACCAATTTCTGTTAAATTACTCTAAAATTATTAGTATAATCAACTTTGTGATATATAATGTAATTAACCTTCATGTAAAAATATCCAATTCAACTAATGTGTGAATAGGTGTGAGTTTTTAATATAGAAAATGGTTAAATTTTACATATTTATCCCTTAAAAAAAGTCATGTAGTAATTGCATGTAAATTTTTTTCTGTAACAAAAGGTTGACAATGCAATAAATTAAAAGTATAAATGTTTAATTGTTATAATTAAAAGTAAAAATTATAAAATAAGATTTAATATAAAGTTTAGGGTGCGAAGTATAACCCAATAAAAGTTATATGATCTGTATGGTTCTCTACTCTTGTTTGGTGTCCGGCAGTCTATTTAAGGATACCAGGAGAAGAGGAGAGCTCACTGAGAGCACTCTTTACTAACATCATGGCAACAACCCATCAACCTTTGCTAGACACACCCAAGAGAAAAACCTCTCCCTGCAAGGCTCTCTGCCTGGTTCTCTCTTTAGCTGCCATTATAGGCTCACTTGCTATAGTCACTACCAAGCTTATCAACACTAACTCTTCTGATCCTCCTCTACCTGCCCACATCTGTGCCGGGGCTCATGACCCGGCTTCATGCTTGGCGATGGTATCAGAACTTTCATCTGGGAGATCCAAGCCAACCAACGGTGTAGATTTATTGCAGACGTTCTTGGAAAAATCCACATCAGGCATACGAAACACTATGAAGATAGCGAGAGATATCAGCCGTCGGATCAACGACCCGAAAGAGCAAGCAGCCATAGCAGATTGCCTGGAGTTGATGGACCTGTCCATGGATCGGGTTATGGACTCTGCAGTGGTGATCCGGGACCGGACGGCCCGTTCCCATTCGGATGCCCATTCATGGCTTAGCAGTGTACTCACCAACCATGTTACCTGCCGGGACGGGTTGAACGGGTCGGCCCGGTCCATGATGGAGCCTGAGCTGAAAGACATGATAGCAAGAGCAAGAACTTCCCTAGCCATGGTGGTTGCAATATCACCGTCGAAAGATGAGCTGCTCCAGCCACTTAGCCGGAAGTTCCCGTCGTGGGTCACGAGCCGGGACCGGAAGCTTTTGGAGGCTTTGCCGAAGGATATCAGCGCCAACGTGGTGGTGGCAAAGGATGACAGCGGGAACTACAAGACTGTCAAGGAAGCCGTGGCCTCGGCACCGAACAATGGGAAGACTCGTTATGTAATCTACGTGAAGAAGGGAACATACAAAGAGAATGTTGAGATAGGGAGCAATAAGAAGAATGTGATGCTCGTCGGTGATGGCATGGATTCAACCATTATCACTGGTAGCTTGAATGTGGTGGATGGATCAACAACCTTCAAATCTGCAACTGTTGGTAATAATCTTACCCTTTAGAATCTTATATTATACTTCATATTCTATGTTTTTCAATTGCTTCTTACCAAACAGTCTTCCATCGGTGCCGGCCCAAGGATTATTCACAAAGATTTGAAATGAAACAGTTATAATCTTAACCTTTTTTTTTTTTTTTTAAGTCTCATTAAAGAGAAAAAAGCGGCAAATGGCTTTTGCACTCTTTTTTACAAGCGTTTAGTTTTTATTTTCTGTAAAATTAAATAAAAAAAACTGAGTTTTTTTTTTTGAGTTGGCTTTTTTGACTTATAATAAAAAAAAAAAGCTATTTTTTTCTTTTTTTTATTTTTATAAGCTAAGAGAAGAAAAAAATAAAAAAAAATTCTTTGCTTTTATGTTTATCTTAGCTTATAAAAGCTGAAAAAAATAGTGTTTTCCTGATAACCCAAAAAAGCAAAATGAATGATGGTAGGAATAAAAGATACACCAAACAGTCTTGAAAGTTTTTTTTTTGTTTTGCTTATCTTAACTTATAATAGCAAAAAATTTGACTTTTTTATTTATAAGCTAAAAAAATAATAAAAAAAGCTAAATTTAAGTTATACTGTAGTTTATACCAAAGCAAGCACAACGGAGGTATTGCTTACATATGACCTTATCTAGATCTAGAACATAAAAAAAATTATTTGGTAAGTCTGGAATATCATGATGTAGGTGTGCCTAATTAATTACAAATAAACATATACTTTTATTTTAGGTTGATTGGCCTAATTTTTAGAATAATAAAAATAACAACTTTTCTAATATGCCCATATAATAAATTATATGTTTATTTCTAATTGGTTAGATACATCACATCATTATGCGAATATGGTGTTCTGAACTTACTGAATAATTTCTCCTCTAGAAAGTTTTTGGCGATGGGGCTAACATATTTTCAGAGAAAGCAGAATTGTTACTAAATAAGTCTTTACATGCATATTCTACCAATGTAGCTGCTGTTGGTGATGGATTGATAGCCCAAGACCTCTGGATCCAAAACACGGCCGGGCCGCAGAAGCATCAAGCGGTGGCATTACGTGTCGGAGCTGATCAAGCAGTCATAAATCGTTGCCGCATTGACGCCTACCAGGACACTCTCTATACTCACACCAACAGGCAATTCTACAGAGATTGCTACATTACTGGCACAGTGGATTTCATCTTTGGCAATGCAGCCGTTGTGTTCCAAAGCTGCAAAATAGTGGCCCGAAAGCCCATGAGCGGACAATCCAACATGGTAACAGCCCAAGGCCGAGAAGACCCGAACCAAAACACAGGAACTTCAATCCAAAACTGCAACGTGATAGCAAGCTCCGATCTCGAGCCCGTAAAAGGATCCATAAAATCGTATTTGGGCCGCCCATGGAAAGAGTATTCAAGGACTGTTTTCATGCAATCTTACATTGGTGATCACATTGATCCAACGGGTTGGTCAGTGTGGAGTGGAGATTTCGCTTTGAAAACGTTGTATTACGGTGAGTACCTGAACAATGGTCCCGGGGCCGGTACGGGTAAGCGGGTCAACTGGCCGGGTTATCGGGTCATCACTAATGCAGCGGAGGCTAGGAAATTTACGGTGGCTGAGCTGATACAAGGAGGGGTATGGTTGAAGTCCACTGGAGTAGCCTATACTGAAGGGTTATGAACAAGGCATTTCAGTATTTTCTTTTGTTAACTTGTTCCTTTGTTGTCTTTACTACTATGGTTCTTGGTTGTAAGACACTCTCTAGTAGTTATATGCTACCTTGGAATAATTGGAATAATCAATTTACCAGCGAGTTTTGGTACATGGTGCTATAGATATATATATATATATATATGTAAGTATTTGTTCCTAATTTACTTGGACAATTCACCTCCCCCTTTGGCTACCTGCCTTACATGTTACTAACAATTATGAATAAACTATCTCAAAACTGACTTTTAAAAAGGCTAGAACTGATCACTACTCCCTTGCTTTTGGCCTCTATGTTATTGTAATCTTTGTTGTATATTCATAAATATGTCGGCCTTATCTACTTTACTATATTAATATTGATAATCAAGGTCATTTTCAAATCTTTTGGTCATTTATATATAAAGATTAACCACACCTACTACTTTTGAAGTGAGGATCATGAGCTGCTGAGCAGAAGAGTAAGAAGTATAGTGAACATGCACATGCTTTGAAAAACAAGCTCTTTCTTTTATGAGCTTCATGGTGGTGCTTTCCTAAACAAAAGCCAAACACTCCAACTTGAGTCTGCCTGTGGGTGATGGCTGGCATTTTTCTAATCAATGCTTTTTCTTTTATAAGTTTGGGTCTTTGCCGTCTTCATGTTAAATGGATGAAAGACTTCAGAACCTGTTAGGTTTTTCCTATGATAGCATGTTAGAACAAAGTACAAGTAGAAGAAACGAGGGAAGAAAAGAGAGAGAAGAAGAGTCCTTAGAGTGATAACAGAATCACTGTGTTATAATACATTGTGACTTGTTGTACGTTATAATCTTAAATGGATGGAGAGCCTCTTTATATAGGCTTAAGAGTAGTGCTAAACTACGATTTAGACAAAAGAAAAAACACTGGAAAAGAGAAAACTGAATATATAAGGAAACTAGCTGATATAATACTTTAACAGAATGGAATCACCCATGTTATGTCAAATAAAAATCGAGTATGGTGATATTCTTGTTAGGTTATTCGCCTGGTAAATGACCTCAACAATGGAAAAAGAGGATACAACTAGTGACACCCATATGCTGTGGTAGAATATATATTGATCTATACATTAATTTTGTACATGAACCTAATTAACTTGTTTAAAAATTATAGTCTTCAAAAATGGCTATTTTGGGGGACAGAAAAATATTCTAGACATGTAGACAGTATGATACATCACGTGAAACACCCGGATGCTGTATTAGAATCATATATTTATGTATCTATATCTCCACAGACTAATTTGACTACGGAGTGATTATTATTCCAACATTTTTTTACTGGATCATATTTATAATTTGAATATATTCTAATCCTACATTTATTTTTTCCTTTACTCTTCAGGCTCCACATATTTTTATATTTTATTAGTATCTATTTTAATGATTGCTATTATTGTCCAATCTGTTTTGGCATTTGTTAAAGTATTACACATGAAACTAATACTGAAATTAACAGTCTTCCTTTTTTCGGAAAAATATAGTATTACATAGATATATATAAGTAATTTATATTATAACAGTCTACTCATAGTATGTGTGGGGGAATAACCCCGGGCCAACCCAATGAGTGAGGTTCAATTCGCGCAAATTAAAGTTGGGACTGCTTTGTAGCCCAGACTAGAATTAGAGGGAAGGCCAGCTTTGACTGCCGACCTCTTTCGCAGCACAGCCCAAACCACGAAAGGCGGGCCCAAACTGTTAGCGGTCTTTGCGCATTAAATGCGGAGTTGACTCGCATTTAATGCGCAAGCGGCTGCCCACGCGACGTCAACGTGCACGTCCGGTCAGCCGGAATCCTTCACGACGGTGCGCCAGACCCTGTAAGTAATCAGGCGGCGTCAATAATGATGCCTACCCAGCAGGCCATGAGAGCCTGCTGGTAGGCTAAGGCAGAACACACTCCCTCAAAGATTCTATAAATACCTAAGGTATCGAGAGTTAGGTATGGAGAAGAAAACTCCAAGTATTGAGAACTTTCATTGATCTTCATCGATTAAGCTTGCTAACTTAATCTTCGGAGTGTGATCGGCCCATTACGGGTCGACCCATTCTAACCCCTTTGTCTTGCAGGAGATATTTGGACTCATCCATTTTTGGGCTTGAGAGTTCGGCCCAACCTTCCCGTAAAATCCCACCTACAGTATGCATATGATTAATGTGAACTATAGCAGGTATTCAATATGTCTAACACAAAATTTTGTTTGATAAATGTGATATTTACGTAAGAGTTTAGTTTTGATGCACTGACAGAGTAAAACTTTTTTTACACAAGCAGAACACCAGAGTGTGACACGTGTCTTTTAAAATTTAAGTACAACATAAAAAAACAAGACTCATAGACACGTGTCAAATTTTAATGCCTGCTTGTGTAAAAAAGTAATATACTGTCAGTACATCAAAACTAAACTCTTTACATAATAAGTAAGAATAAGATAGATGGCTCTAGAAGAGAAAATCTTTAGGTACTACATCCATTTGATTTTTTTATCTTCTTCATATGTAATGGGTCGTCTCCTACTATAAAACTTAAATATAAGTAATAATGATTGATAGGTAGTACACAATAACGTCACTAAATTTTTTTTCTTACTTTGACAATCCTAACGCTTTGTTTGAAACTAGGATTTTTGGTAAAAAAAACAAAAAAAAAAAAAATATGAAGAAAAAGTAAATAAAAATACTTTTTATTTTTATTCAATTTTGCATGACATTCTTTTTCCACCTAAAATTTAGATTCCAAACGGAGCCTAAGTGAAATTCCCAAATCCGCCACTAATGAAAGCTAGTATCAATGCATGTGTTTCGAATTGACTTCGAAAATTTTCCTCGCCCTTTGTCTACCTGCCTTAGATGTTATTGATTGTGTATGAATAAACTATCTCTAAACTGCATTTGAAGTAAACATCCAAAGTAGTTAAAAGGCTAGAACAGATCCCTACTCTCTTGCTTTTGGCTTCTACATCCCAAGTTGTCAAAAATTTATTGGAATGTTTGGTCCACGCACATTCATAATTATGCCGGCCTTATCTACATTGCTCTATTAGTATTTGATAATCAAGGTCATTTCGAATCTTTTGGTCATTTATATACAAAGACTAACCATACCTACTACTTTTGAAATGAGTGTCATAGGCTGCTGAGCTAAAGAGTAAGAAATATTTTTAATATGCACATGCTTTGGATTGGAAATACATACATACACATTGTAGAACGGAGTGTTGAAATATGTAAAGCATGTTAGTGTCTATCCATTGGCTGCATCATTTGCTATGATAATGTTGAAAAACAAGCTCTTTCTTTGATGAGCCTCTTGATAGTCATCATAAACAAAAAGCAAGAAAACTTCAACTTGTGTCTGCAAATGGGTAATGGCTGGCCTTATTCTAATTAAGTCTTTCTTAAACCTTTGTCTTAATCTATGTTTGTCAGCATGCATGCTAAATGGATAAAAGATTTCAGAATCTCTTCAGTTTTTCCTATGTTCAGTGGATGGATTCCTCCCATGTTATGTCAAATTCAAATAATGGGCATTTCTACAAGTATGGTGATATTCTTTGTTAGTTGATTCTCCTGGTAAATGGCCTCAACACTGGAAAAACAGTGTCTAGCTAGATGATACAACTAGTGAAACCCGGATGCTATATTAGAATACATAGTAATGATGTACATAAATTAATTTCTCAATCTATTTTCTTACCCATAAGACATAATGTTATGAGACACATTCACTTGTGTCTTGTAGGAGAGAAAATAAACTGAGAGATTAGTTTATGTATAATATATTCATAGTAGAATTTCTTGAACCTAGTCAATAATACCTTCTTGTAAAAATTATAGTTTTTTCAGATGGCTATTTGAGGACAGAAAATTCATCTAGATTCTAGACATGTTGACAGTATGATGCAATATGTGAAACACCCGGATGCTGTATTAGAATACATATATTTACAAGTCTATGTCTATCCACAGACTAATTTGACTAGGGGTGACGGGTCTAGGGAGGGTTATACATACAACTTTACCTTACCTTCACGTGCTCCTTATTTTAACCCGCGACGCCTTATATAAAAAATGATAGGTTCTGTATTGCTCTCAACTCTTGTTTAGTCTTTCGGCAGTCTATTTAAGGACATTAGGAGGAGGAGAAACTCAGTAGAGCAGGCAGAGATCACTCTTCACTAGCACCATGGCAACAACCCATCAACCTTTACTAGACTCTCCCATGAGAAAAACCTCTCCCTGCAAGGCTCTCGCTCTGGTTCTCTCTTTAGCTGCCCTCATAGGCTCACTTGCTGTAGTCACTACCAAGCTGAGCAACACTACCTCTTCTAATCCTCCTCTGCCAGCCCGCATTTGTGTCCGGGTTCATGACCCGGCTTCATGCTTGGCCATGGTATCAGAACTTGCATCTGATAAGTCAATGCCAACGAACGGTGTAGATTTATTGCAGATGTTTTTGAAAAAATCCAAATCAGGCATACGAAACGCTATGGAGTTGGCGAGGGATATCAGCCATCGGATCAACGACCCAAAAGAGTAAGCAGCCATAGCAGATTGCCTGGAGTTGATGGACCTGTCCATGAATAGGGTTATGAACTCTGTAGTGGCACTCGGGTACAAGACAGCCCGTTCTAATTCGGATGCCCATACCTGGCTTAGCGGTGAACTCACCAACCATGTTACGTGCTGGGACGGGTTGAACGGGTCGGCCCGGTCCATGATGGAACCCGGACTGAAAGACTTGATAGCAAGAGCAAGAACTTCCCTAGCCATGGTGGTTGCAATATCGCCACCGAAAGACGAGCTCCTCTGGCCGCTTAGCCGGAAGTTTCCGTCGTGGGTCATAAGTCGGGACCAGAAGCTTCTGGAGGCATTGCCTAAGGATGTCAAGGTTATTGCCAATGTGGTGGTAGCAAAGGATGGCAGTGGGAACTATGTGACTGTCAATGCAGCTGTGGCCTCGGCACCAAACAATGGCAACACACGTTATGTTATCTACGTGAAGAAAGGAACATACAGTGAGAATGTTGTGATAGGGAGTAGTAAGAAGAATGTGATGCTGGTTGGTGATGGCATGGATTCAACCATCATCACTGGTAGCTTGAACGTCGCGGATGGTTCAACAACCTTCAATTCTGCCACTGTTGGTAACGATCTCACCTTTCATTTCTATATATTTTTATTTTTGCTAAACATTTTAGTTTATTAATTGCTTTTTACAAATATACATCTATACTATTATATAAAATAAAAAAAAGATATCTATACTATTATAAAAAACAAATATTGAAATTTGATGAGGATCGGTCACGCTCTTTTTATCGTTTCGAACGATCCTATAAAATTTAACAAATTACTAATGTTGTGCCCATCTTATATGGTTGACAAAGAAAAAATAGTAAAAGTACTAATTTAGATTTTTACTACTCCTGCCTTATTTTCTTTGTCATTTGTATAAACTGATCATTCAGTCACCCTTCTAGTATATATATAGGGTAAGGTTATACAAATAAAAAAAATTAATAGAACTTATCACCAGAATAACGTGGTTAAATAATAGTTACTTACTTTAAAATAAAACATCTATGAAAATGACTTTTAATTAAAAAAATATCATTGCTACATTATTTTTTTGACATTTTATGTATAATTTTTTTAAAAGAATAATATTTTCCTATATGTAAATTTAAATTGTCACGACTCTCCACAAAACAGTGAGTTGTATGTGTCGGGACTCATCAAAGCAGGGAAGACCCATTAATTTGTGAAGTGGAGTAATAGTGATGAGCACTAAATAATTTCTTCTTTTCTTAAGTACCTATTGCGTTTTGTTTCTGCAACCTAACACAAACATAGATGATATCAACACCACACTGAACCGCGCCTGATCTTGGTCTTGTGCAAGGCACAGTTTCTGAGTTTAAAACACGGAAACATCTCCACACGGGTAAGAAAGTATAAATTTGACCACAAAACCTGTAGTGGTGGGAGGCAGGCCACCTGTACTAGGATGCTCTTTTTCTGTGGATGAACCATACTTTTAGAGAAAGCCAAACTCAGCTAGTAATTAATCAAATCTTTTACATAATATACCAATGTAGCTGCCGTTGGTGATGGATTCATAGCCCAAGACATCTGGTTCCAGAACACGGCCGGGCCACAGAAGTATCAAGCGGTGGCATTACGCGTGGGAGGCGACCAGTCGGTCATAAATCGTTGCCGCATTGACGCCTACCAGGACACTCTCTATGCTCTCAGCAACCGGCAATTCTACAGAGATTGCTATATTATTGGCACAGTGGACTTCATCTTCGGCAATGCAGCCGTTGTGTTTCAAAACTGCAACGTTGTGACCCGAAAGCCCATGAGTGGACAATTCAACACAATAACAGCCCAAGGTCGAACAGACCCAAACCAAAACACAGGAACTTCAATCCAAAACTGCAATGTGATAGCTAGCTCTGATCTCGAGCCCGCGAAAGCCACAACAAAATCGTATTTGGGCCGGCCGTGGAAAGAGTATTCCAGGACTGTTTTCATGCAATCAAACATTGGTGATCTTATTGATCCAGCAGGTTGGTCGGTTTGGCTTGGAGATTTTGCTTTGAACACGTTGTACTATGGTGAGTACATGAACAATGGGCCCGGTGCCGGCACCGGGAAATGGGTCACGTGGCCGGGTTACCGGGTCATCACTAGCTCGGCCGAGGCGGGGAAATTTACGGTTGCTGGGCTGATACAAGGAGGGGCATGGTTGAAATCCACTGGGGTATCCTACACTGAAGGCTTGTGATGAATAAGGCTTTTCAATATTTACTTTTGTTGTCTTAGCTAGTCTATGTTTCTTGACTTTAAGGCACTCTCTACCAATGTATGCTGCCTTGGAATAAAATGTATGAGCAATTTACCAGCTTGTTCTGTTACATGGTTCTATATGTCAACCTGCAACAACTATTTAAGAAGGATGATTTTTTGAATTCTACGCGCAAAATTAATACCCCAATCAGGGACACGTAAACGATCAAACAAACCATAGATTGCACACTAAACCAAAAATTACATAGGCATGTAAATTAGGCCTGTCGGGCCCGGTTCATGCCTGGGTCAAGCCCAAAGTGTGGGCCTTGCAAAAACTGAGTTTCTAAGCCCAGGCCTAGCCCACGGCCCTAAGAAACAACTAGGCTTAGACAGGTCCAGCAAGCTAGGCTTCAAGTTTTGTAATTTTTTTATTGTTTTTCAAAATTTATGATACTTTTTAAAAAAATTCTTTGGGTTTCTTTGGGCTTTTTGATCAGGCCATCAGATTGGATTTCAGTATATGAGGCCTAGGCCCACTTAAGGAGATTTGGGCTTAGGCCTAAAGACCTCAGGCGGCCCATAAATCTAGGGCCAATTTTGCATACCTAACATTACATCACCTGAACAACCTGGCTATCGACCTACTTCTTTTACGTACAAAATGGGATTAAGACTCTACCCACCAAATTAAGAACTCTCTTAATTAGTAATGTCAGTCATCCTGTCAGTGACAGTTGCACACATATATGTCAAACTGAAGAGGGTTTTCGGATAATTTACGTTTGCAGAATTACATTAATAAATTTATAGCAATTAGATGACCTGTTAACGTTGTGTTACCTACCAAGATGTCCTTACTCCTTAGCTTCGAGTTTGGAGGAAAATGAGCTTTTCATTCCATCCTTTCAAGTCAGACAAGAACTTGAGAATCAATTTTATAGTAATTTTAACACAAAGTTATCCTATATGTACTCCACAACATTGTTTTGAAATTCAGACCGGATGAGCTTGTTGAATCGAAAAATTAGGAATCAGGCTAAGCAATGGTCCGGTCAGTACTCGTTTTAATCAAAATCCAGTCACACTCCCGCGACTCCGTCACTAAAACTGGTAATTGAACTGTCTGATTCAACTTTTAAGGTAAAATTTTAGGTTTTAATTTTAAAATTTTAAATTGTAAGTATTAAAACTAGTGTAAAAAAATAAAATATATTTTATTACTATTAATAAATAAATTAATGACATAATTATGACATCACATGTCAATAACGATTGACTCGACTGTTGAACCAATAATTCATAATTCAACGGTCTAATTTTCAAAACATTGCCCATAGAAAGTTTGAGAATATCCATTAAATACTGTTAAAAATCTCAAAGCTGTCTGGAAGTGAATGGCAGACTTCCATATCGGGCAATGCAAAATTCTTGTAGAGTATAACATTACAAGCAACATCTTTATCAGACGTGACTCCAACAATCAACAAATCTTTACGTAATATATATATATATATACACCTAACAACTGCCTGGAAGAAGCAAATGAATTTCTTCCTAGCAGATCTACGAATATTAAAATACAAATGAAGGATTCTGAAACAAAAAACAGAAAACGAATCTGATTACAAAAATCCACTTGCATTAAAAAAAAAAAACCCGGGTTGAAGATACAATTATCGTGTGGATTGCACGAAAGATTAAACAAAATGGTATTTCAGAACTTTTTTCAAATATGGCTGTTGGTACATGAACACTGAAATAATTAAAAGCACATAAGAAAGCTATGATCTGCAAATTAAAGATAAATTTACCCACCGGGCTAGCAAGCATTATAGCATTAGAGGGTGATTATAAGTCTAAACTTTGTATAACTAGAGCTAATTATGAGGAGTTTATTTCAATTTGTATTTTTTGTTTGTTTCCAAGGCTTACAGAGAGGACAGACTGCAGACCAAAGATGGCTAATAATAAATAACAAATGTCCACTACCTGAACCAACCATTGGAACTGTAAATTTGTAATTGTCATTTATTTGGGCATTCATGGCTTTAGTTTTAAGATCAGACACACTATATCTACAGTTATATGAATGTATTAGATTTAGATAGGATGATGCCCAAATCAAATCATGGATAAAATTGGACAGAAAAGATTTAGACTATCTGTTAGAAAATGTGGAAATTTGTGAGATGCTAGCTGTTTTAATTTCGTTTCAAATCAAGAGAAAGAGGAGACAGGAAACATTCAATTAAATTTCATGTTTTGGGAAAAATGAAATAAAATCCACTTGGGAAATTCCAATTTTATTAGAGATTTGTGAATATGTAAAACATACAAACATCCTTAGTTATTATTGAACCGCTACACTACTTCAGCAGAGTCCAACATTTACAGAGTTTCCATTGACAGGCTACTCAAATAGTCATATATATATAGAGAGAGAGAGAGAGAGAGAGAGAGAGAGAGAGATTTTGCCCCTATATTAAGGGGCTATTTTTTAGATACCCTGAAGACAGGAACAGAAAAGGACCTAAGAGATTTACTCGTTCAACAACAAAGCCCAGTTGCAACACATTCGATACCATTGCCCAAGACACCCTAACCGCAATACTTAAAAAAAAAAAAAAAATACTATTTCACCAACCCTCACATTAACTCTTAAATAATAAAGTGTTATACCAAATAAATAAATAAATAACAAAGAGACAAATAGTCAAACTGGTTATCATGCATTTGACTCCATTCTATGTCCCTCTCCTCCTTCAAAACCACCTCTCACCTTTCTTCCGGGAGGTTTTCGTGGTTGTCCATCATTTGTTTTTGTCTTCCTTATCTCCCTCTTCTCCTTCACCTTCTCCTCCTTCCTTTCCACTTTTCTCTCTCTTCTCCTCCTTCTCTTCTCTGGGTAATCTACCATCAAATCTTATCATCATCATCTTCAACTCTCCAATCTCGTGGCACCACCACCATTTTCTCTCTACTATTCTCTTCTCCCCGCCCCTACATTTTCTTCGTGGGGGCTTCATTGGGTTCTCTTCTGAGTCCACCATCAAAGCCTGCCTCAAACCCACTTGGATTTACATGAATCTTGTTTTTTTATATATAGATGTATGTACATCATTGTTAACAACAGTTGAAGAAAATTAAAGGTGGGGATTTGAGCAATACATGAATTAGGTGGAGAAGGAGAAGTTGCTTCTCCTTTTATCACCTCAACCTCTCTCTGAAAAAAGGTAATGGTACCTTCACATTTTGATGCTTCTTTCATTTATGGGTTATGGATCTCCAAATGCCCTCTTTATTCCCTGGTTAGATACCAATCCCATTTCACAGGCAAACTGTTCCTAAAGCACATCTTCTGCACCTTCTTTAACACTAAAAACCCCTTTTGCTTCTTGTTTTTGTTCTTAACTTTGGATGGAAAAAGGTTAAAAAATCATGAAAAACTCATCTCTAAGTATGTTTGCTTTTTCACAGGTGAAGGAACTACCTCTTCATATTTCTGTCTTGTTTCCTCCTCTCTTGTCACATCTTAGAAGAGTGCTAGCTCTTGGATTAGGCTTGTAGTTTTCTCCATGGCCACCACAATGAAAGGGATCTATAAAGGATTCAAGTACATCACGCAAATATTTGGTATTGCCTCTCTCTCTCTCTCTCTCTCTCTCTCTCTCTCTCTCTGTTATGTATATAAGTTGGGGTTAACTTGCTCTATGGTGTAATGGGTTTTTGTGCTCCGGGGCTAAGGTGAAAATTTGGGTGTTTCTGTAGTTGTGAAGGAGCGTGAGATTGAAATTGGGTACCCAACAGATGTGAAGCACGTGGCACATATTGGGTGGGATGGCCCCTCCGGTAATGCACCTAGTTGGGTATGCATTCCAAATTGACGTTTCTTTCTGTATATCTTCTTCTCCATTTTTTTGTTTCCTGATCATCTCCTTAGGTCTTTTTGTTTTTTATTTTCCAAACAGTAATTTTTTGGTTGTTTGATTGGGTTGAAAATTTAGATGAATGAATTCAAGACGGCATCCGATTTCGCCGCAACATCCATCGGTAACCGTAATGAAACAAGAGGTTCTAGTTCTGCAATGTCCACATGGTCATCTCAAGGTTTGTTTCATCAATTTCTTTTCCATTTTCCTTTGACTTATGTCTTAAAATCTTCTACCAATAAAGAATGTGTGTATGTCATTTGAGCAGTTTCCTAAAGGTGTATTGGGACCTCAAATGACAACAATTAATCTGCTGTGGATATCATGTGCCATGTTCCTAATCTGACAAAGGCAAACAAGGCCTTCTCACGGGTCGAAAGGTTGACAGAAAAATGAAAAACTTGTCCTCTTTTGAGTAAAACCTTGAGCTAATGTTGTAAGATAGGAAAAAGTCTTGGATTCTTTGCCTCCAACAGGGAGAACCATGTTTGGCACTTGTGTCACGGGCCAATGCTTCTACTATAAACATATTCCCCTATAAAACTGCAATTTTGATTTATAGCGCTGGCTGATATATGCCAGCTGTCCAATATGCATGGCTGATGCTAGAGGTCCTCTATGTTAAAAAACAAAAAACAATAATACAATGTTTGGAAACAATGCTTCTCATGTTTTATTTCTTGTTCTTTGTTTTTTCTTGTGACAGACTTCGAATCCATGGACCGGCAACCAGTATCCGAGATGTTCAAAGATGTACCACCTACAGACCTTCCCAACATTCCGAAGAAACAGAAGAGGAAGAAGAGCAAGTCAACTTCCTCCCAAAAGTCTTCCTCCTCATCAAGGTCATCGCGAGCAGCAAAATCAAAGGCTAAATATGTCGAGGACAATGCCAGACCTGCAAAGTTAGAAGTGGTGTAAAACATATCATCTTAGAGCCAAGAATGGAATACGTTTCAACGCGCACATCAGAGGCCTTGGAAGTCCCCTTTCTGTACTCATGATGTTCAATCATCAACGACAATAGCTTCGAAGAAAATGCAGCTGGTTGGAAGGAAACCTTATGTGTGTTTTTAGAACAAGATTGCATTGCTTATGTGAGAGATTAAAGTAAACAGGGAATGAGTATCACGGACTCGGTGGGGGCTAGAGAGGTGAGACAAAGAGACAACAATTGTTCAGAGGTGATACTGATTAGGGATAGGGCAATTTCTTTTGTATTCACCACCAGGGAATAAAAATGTAGAGAGTTGGATTCTTTAGTTGTACCAATGGAAAATTTAGCTAATTTTCCAATGTTTGGTCCTGAACAGAAATTCCATGCAATGCTCACCCCCCGCTTGTGAAGAACATTGATTTACCATGTTTGTTTACAGCGCGAAAGCAACAATTTGAATGCCATAATACACAGTTTTTTCTCTTTTTTTTTTTTTTGGTTAATTACAAACACATTTCTTGAACTAGGAGTTAATATTATCATGTCCCATAAACTCTAAAATATAATAAATTGACCTCCTGAACTACCAATTTATATTAATCAACCCCTTTTATATATTAGTAATTAGTTAGGAAAATAGATAAAAAAATTATCATATAACTTGAACATGCTCACAAAAGTTAATTTTATATCTAAATTACATTATCTATTTGTAATAATTATTTAATAACTAAAATACCTTTTATATTATCCCCATATTTACAGGTCATTTCAAAGGACATTTCAATTATTAGATAATTATTATAAAAATAAAAAATTAGTTTAAATATAAATTATATTTTTGTGAACATGTACAAGACGCTTGCAAGTACAAGTTACCAACTTTAGATCTTATCTAGCTATATAATAAATGCCACGATTTAAGATTGAAAAATGCTAATTGCAGTCGCGATTGTCTGACATTTATCACCATTCTAGTCACCACATTAGGTGAATCCCACCTCACGACTACAAGTAGGGTCCACTTGATGTGGCGACCATTCAGTGATGAGTATTGGACAGTTGCGATGTCATAAGCACTCTTCTTCGAGATTTTACTTTCTTTGTATGTATATATTCTTCAAAGGTTTTTGCCATTTTGAGTGCCAGTATTTAAATTCCAAAATTATCACTGAGTGTATGATTGTGGGAAAAGGATAATTGAAGTGCATACAATAAAAGATCTGCTGAAAATTCTGTCTGGTGATCATACGATGATTGCATCAATTGTAAATTTTCCTTTTGATATATTTTGAGCCAATTTTCAAATTTGTGGATGTCCTTATTTTATATTAAAATAAACACACTATTATATCTGATCAATGAAGCCGATGCCTCCTAACACCTTGCCCTAAGTTCTGTTTACCCGGAAAATGAGCTGAATTATCCAAGCAAGTTGTCCCCATATTTCATTGTATGCCTTCTAATCATAGTTGTATTATACTATATAAGTTATGCTCGCCCTTATAATTTTCTTTCTCTCTTAAGTGACGCTATAAATACTCTTATACTTCTAAAATGTTACGTCAAAGGGACAATTTATTACATAAGTATTGAATTTGTTCAACTACTTTGGAAAGACAATTAAGTAATTCTACTCAACTCACACTACTAATTTTATAGGATATATAACATGATTGTAATTGACAACAATGTAGTAAATAGTAATTTTAGTCGGATGAGATAACTATGCATGAAAATAGAATACCTAAAGTATGAGTATCTTTGTTTTTGAGTTTTATTAAAGTGCGCATACCTTTGTCAGATTAAATAGAATACCTAAAGTTCTAGGATTAAGTTTAACAAAAACAAAAAAGAACTTAATCGGGTGATTAAGATTAAGCAAAGTACTATCGATTTTTTCTTCCATGCATAGTATTGAAAAAGAATCTCTATTGCGACTAACTCACTAGAGTTTTTACAAGTTCTTTTATTTTTGAAAATATTATATTACCATAAAATAAATTAGGATTGTCAAAATTTAGATTGTATTTTTTATTGTTCTGGATTTTGGATTAATTACTTACAACATATATATACAATTAGTTTTCTAAATGTTTCTTATCCATTCTTCTAACACTTATAAATTTGAAGAATATTTACTCCCCGTGCATTGCGACACCTAGTATGTATGTATATATATATATATATATATATTTAATAGCACAATTTTAAATTGAGAGATCTGATTACAAGCGAATCAATGCTAATCACTTTCAGCCTATATTACCTGCGCTCTTTTAAATTTTTGAAATACCCATGTTAGGACATTAGACACTCGGATAAGAGTATAAAATGAGTTCGAGATGGTTAGTTAGACATGTATTTAAGAAATATGCATAATTAATTAAGTTTACTATAAAACTAAATATATGACTTCCATTTTATGTATGAAATGCTATATTTTAATTTGTAAATGTCATTTTATCTTCAAAAAACAAAAGAGGTATTTAAAATATACGAAATCTAGCCATATCCAAAGACATGAGAATTAGATAAATCCGACACTTAAATAAATAGCCGCACCCATACCCGAGTCCAGGCAACATAGCCTTCAACAATCCGAGATTATGATGGTTTGGATTTCTGGGAGCAGTTTTGCTGCTGTTAAGCATGGTGTTGTTGGTGCTGTTGATGTCATGGCCTAATGAAAAGATGCCACATGGCAAGTCTTAGAAGTCCCGGTTGCATCAGATTCTAAACTTTAAACAATCTCATTAAGTTTGACGGGCAACTTGTTGAGAAATTAATATAAACGAATAACAATATTATATGCTTTTATTCTGTTATATTATTCTGTTGTTGTGCATTTGCCGAAGGCTATCGTCTCTCTCTTCAACGGTCACCGACGAGCACCCCTTCATCTACGGACCACTACCATATCCGAGCCTGCTTCTCATCTCTTAGTTTCTTTGGAGAACCCAACTTCCTCTCCCCCTTTCTCTCTCTAAACCGAAGACCCATAACTAAACCATTTAGCCATAGCCACCCAATGTCCTCTTCTTCTTTCTCTCTCTAAAATCAACATCATGTGGCAGAAAGCCATCAATAAAAATGAATTCAAATTAATTTGAGATAAGTTAGTGTTTTTTTGCAATGCCTAATAATTTAGATTCAACCATGTGCTCAATCATCAATTATAATAACAAAAAAGCACCAATAGAAATTGGATTGCAAGGACGGGGAGACAAAATATACATTCAGGTTTCACAAATAGATTGATCTCAACGTCGTCGGTTTGGTAGAGATTGGACTGCGGGGACGGGGAGACACAATAGAAAAAACGAAGAGAGAGATAAAGAGAGGGAGTCAGAGACTTACGGGAGTGCTTAAAGTTCATAAATCTGATGCAATCGGGACTTTTAAGACTTGCCACGCAGCATCTTTTCATTAGGTCACGACATCGACAACACCAACAACACCATACTCAACAGCAGCAAAACCACTCCCTGGATTTCTATACATTACACTTTTGATGTACATTGAGGGAAATAGAGAACTGTATTGGGGGCATTTTTGTCATTCAATACATTACCAAAATTACCCAAAAAAATTGAATGGCAGTTGATAGTTTGGCCCCGCCAATTCTGTCGCTTACATGGAGGCAGAGGTTTGGCCTGAATTAGTCTCCACTAAATTGAAAGACTATCACTACGCCAAAATTTTCTTTCTGATTTCTCCTCTTACACATTTTTCAATTACACCCTCTAGTGTCCACCACACACTAATCTGAAACAATTCAACTTCTTCATCACTTTTCACCCCTAATCGCCATAGAAGTACCCATGTCTCGTTCTCGAAGCTCATCGTCCTAAAATCAGCGAAGTCATTGCACCAGAAAGACAAGAAAATGGTGTTGAAAGCATTAGTCTGCTTATATTTCTTGATTCTTCTGACGTCCACGCCTGTAAACAAAGCCCAAGATTACAATTTCGGTGAAAATGAGGCTGCGCCACCCCCTGCATTGAACACCTGTAATGGGATTTTTCTATCGTACGTGTTTGTTTCTCGAGAAAGAGAGTACCCCCATGTAAAGAACGCATCAGCGCAAGCCTGGGCCTTTAGATCCACCGCGACAATATTGAATGCTGGCACCCATGATCTCAAAGCATGGAAGATGTTCATCGGGTTTCAACACCAAGAGATATTAGTCTCTGCTAGCGGCGCAGCCTTAGATGGTGAAGATCTTCCAGCTTCTGTCGGGAATGGAACTTACCTCGGGGGCTATCCTCAGACAGATTTGAAAACATCCATTGAAACTGCCGGAGATTTAACCCAAATCGAGGCACAAATCGAGATGAAAGGCACCCAATTTGGCATTAAGCCACCTGGGATTCCAATGCCTAAGACAATAAGGCTCGAAAATGATGGATACAAGTGCCCGGCCCCAACTCGCCATGGTAAATACTTCAATTTCAGTACCTTCAGTCCCATTCTATTACATTTTCTAAACCTGAAGTGCTTATTTTTTCCACAGCAAGTTCAATGTATGTCTGCTGTGTGAGGGACCCTAAACACAAGGCGAAAAATGGGACAACAAAGTTTTTTCCGCGCCAGAAAGCCGATCTTTCCATAACCTATGATGTGATTCAAGCCTATACAAATAATTATCTTGCCCAGGTGACAATCGAAAACAATAACCCTCTGGGGCGGCTCGACCACTGGAATTTGACCTGGGAGTGGATGAGAGGTGAGTTTATATACACTATGAGAGGAGCATACACTCATCTGAAAGACAGTTCAGGATGCCTCTATGGTGCTGCAGCAGAATTCTATCCAGACATGGATTTCTTTCAAGTCATGAATTGCCAGAAGAAGCCTGTCATGACTGATCTGCCACCGGATAGAATCAATGACGAAAAGATTGGAAAGCTTCCATTCTGCTGCAGAAATGGCAGTCTTCTCCCAACCCTGATGAACAAGACGAAAGCGAAAGCCATGTTTCAAGTTCAGGTCTATAAGATCCCGCCTGATTTGAATAGAACTGTGATATATCCTCCCAAGAATTGGAACATTGTTGGTGTTGTCAATCCAGAATATAAATGTAGTTCACCATTGAGGGTAGATCCCACAGAATTCCCGGATATGAGCGGGCTTCAGGCCATTAGCCTTGCTGTTGCAAGTTGGCAAGTAGCCTGCAATATAACTCGGCCGAAGAAAAGACACAACCGGTGCTGTGTTTCATTCTCGGCTTATTACAATGAATCTGCCATACCCTGCAATACTTGTGCTTGTGGTTGCAGCAATACAGAGAAATGCAATCAAAACGTTTCGCCATTGCTTCTCCCTCCAGAAGCTCTTCTTGTTCCCTTCGAGAACAGGACAATAAAGGCTGTACATTGGGCCAAGATCAAGCATTTTCAGGTCCCAAATCCATTGCCCTGCGGGGACAATTGTGGGGTTAGCATAAACTGGCACATCTCCACTAACCACAAGGATGGGTGGACAGCTCGGATTACTCTCTTCAATTGGGGAGAACTCAATTTTGAGGATTGGTTTGCGGCAATTCAGCTGAAGAAGGCCTCTCCTGGTTTCCAAAGAGCATACTCTTTTAATGGAACATTGTTTCCAGGCCTCAACAACACCATCTTCTTGCAAGGGTTGCCGGGTTTGAATTACTTGATCGGAGAAACAAATGGAACTCACCCGGAAAAAGATCCGAGGGTACCTGGTAAGCAGCAATCCACTATTTTGTTCACCAAGAAAAAGATACCCGGCCTCAGAATCGCAAAAGGAGATGGGTTTCCTTCGAAAGTATATTTCAATGGGGAAGAGTGTGAACTTCCTGCAATTTTGCCGTTAGGAAATGGAAATCGGCATCATGTAGATCTTGTAGCAATAATTTCTCCCTTGCTTATAGCCGTTTTACTGTGCAAAAATCATCTGCACTGATGACTGATTAGGATTTTTTTTCACTACTGACCTACCCAGAAAGCTGGCTCTGCATCAAGTTTTCATAGTGCAGATTGGGCTCACATTTTATATTTGCTTTGATTTTCATATCCTTGGATATGAATTCTTGTAATAGATCATAGGTAAGCTGACTTCAGATAGATTCCTGACTTTTCACATATTCATAATTTGGTTGATATTATTACAAGAGGAATTCCCAAAAATGCAGATGAGGCATTTAAATTGTCATCATTTTTGTTGTCTATATATTGCTCAAAAAACTTCATCCTGCAGAAGCAGTTTGGAGATTGTAACATAAGCTGACAAAACAGAAGAATGATCCTTCTGAGAAAACAAGAAGCCAAAAAACAAACACGCCTTCGAATAATCAATTTAAAATCATTCCATTGCTTTCATCTCCCCATTACAAAGCAAAACAAAAATCTCCCCAAATAATATTACTCTCACCTTGAAACAATCTCCATGTTTGTTTTCTGTAACCTGCAACATTACCACTTCTGATATTCTAATGCATGTTTCATAGAACAATTCATCAAATAGTCACTCCTCCAACCCATTAACCTTCATATTCCTAAAACCTCAACCTCTCTCAATCTCCCAGTTCTCAAATACCCATTTGTGGAAACACCATGGGACTGGACAAAAAGTCTGCCAGAGGTCCGAAAATATGTTGCATTGTCACTACAGCTCTCTTGTTCCTTGTTATAGTGGTTGCATTAATCCTTTTCTTGACCATTCTAAAGCCTAAACAACCCAAAATCACCACTCAGGCTGTCACCCTCGAATACATAAAATTGGTACCCATTCCATTTCTCTTGAACGTGACACTGGGAATATCGGTCAGGATCGAAAATCCCAACTATGGAAGCTTCAAGTATGAAACCAGTAAAGTATATGTGAGTTATCGTGGGGATGTTGTGGGTGAAGGTCCGATTGAACAGGACACAATTCCGGCTCAGGGGAAGCATGATATAAGCACAACTGTGGTAGTAATAGGAGACAAGATGATTTCAAATCCTTCTTTTGGGCCTGACAGTGCTGCCGGGTGCTTCAATTTTACTTCATCAACCACCTTACATGGAAAAGCCAAAGTGTTGAAGTTCATCAAGATAAAAGCTACCACTTACACCAACTGTGACATCTCTCTGTTCTTCCTTGTTCCGAATGCCACCTCTCACTGCAGTTCAGCAATCAAGTATTGATTTTCCATCCTTAATTGATACATATTTGTTATGTATTTGTTGTAGGCCACATTAAATAACTGGGTGGTTGATTCATAGACAGGCTATCGTTGTATGAACTGAAAATACAAATATATATATATATATACAAGGGAACTAAATGTGGTATTTCCAAGTTTCCAAGTCCTCAGTTTTCAAAATAGTAGTCCATTTATATTCCTGCAAAGTGACAGCTTGAAGCGGCTAAAACTTTATCATAATATGGAATTCAAACAATAAAGCTGCTAAAACGGGTTGGTCCTCATGCCTCTCAAATTCGATCCCTCCTTACGCTCATTTGTGACAGCATAAGGAACGGTGACCCTGCACAAACTCTCATTTGTGACCAACACGAGGAACAACGACCCTGCACAAACTCTTAAAGGCTTTGACAAAAAAAGAGTTCAATTTTGCTTGCAGGACATTGAATATTTGTCTTTGGCAAACATCATCCGAATTCTTTGAAGGCTAGATCATGGAGAGCAAGTCAACCACTCAAGCTCAAGCCAAACAATCGACCCTAACAAGAGGATTTTATGGGAGCCCTTATGCGGATGATAGGGGAGTTATTATTGTTATGAAAAATACTATTTTTTCACAAAAAAATCATTTAGAAAATTTCACCGAGGTAATAGTGGTATTTTTATAATTAAAAATTACCGTAATAAGTATTTTGTTTTAAAGTGAATGACTCTTATTTAATCATATCATTCTAATAATAAATTATGTATGAAATTTTTATTTGTATAGTATTACCCCTTTGTCATTTGTCAGTCTACCGTGGGGAAACGGATGTCCTTTGATACAATTTCCTCTGCCGGGTCTATCCCCGTTCACCACGATAAACCAAAGAAAATATAGAGATTCTTGTGTCACTTAATTTACAGAGAGAGAGAGTGAGAGAGAGAGCAAATGTAATCACAGCCGGCCGAGTGATTAAAATTTAAAAAGACAGATGTTTGACTGCTGTCAACCAAGATCTGATTTGGTCCTTCAATATACTCAAAATAGAAAAATGCTATGAATCAAAGTTCATTTTTATTCCCGGGCTGAAAAAATGGCCTGACTATTTAACTTCAAAGTCGGAAGCAAAGGGCGAAAAATCCAAAACTAGTAAAAGCGAAAAGGTGAAGTGAGGAGAAATCTTGTGAAAAAGAAAATCGCCTACATCAGGGCATGGTAACCCAATAGCTTCGCACTTGGTCCAAACTTTGGTGGGCTACAACTAAATTGTAAATTTTGGGTCCAACCTTGAGATTGGGTTGACTATGCCATTTCTGTTTAACCCCTAAAGTTGGCCCATCCTGTAAGATAATCCAATATCTTAGCACTTGGTCCAAACTTTGCTCTGCTATCACTAACTGGTTAAAATTTGGGTCCAAGCTTGAGATTGGGCTGAATTCCATTTATGTTTAAGCCCAAAAGTTTTCTCATCCTAAAGGACAATGATGATCTATGGTTAAAATTCTTTTTTTGTATTGCATTTGAATATCTTTGTATTGTCAATTTTATTGTGAAATACTAATGGCTACTAAAAATTGAACTGATTTCTATACAATTAATTGAGCTTGGAGGGGTACACGAGGCTTTATCTCTACGGGTTTTGGATTGCGTAGTCTTCCTTTATATGCAGGCTTGCAAAGTGAGGGAGCTGAGATATGGAACTTCATTCACACACTCATTCAAACGAAGCGTGGAGATGTGAGCCAAAAGTATTAGCTAAGTGGTTTCAAGAGAAGAAGACTCTTTGAAATTCAACTCTGATATCATATTAGAAGAACTCATGGGCCTAACTCAACCATAAAAATTGACTGGCAGGGTGAGAATTGTTCAAGGACATATATGGAGGTGATGACCTTCGTATTCAGATAATATAAGACTTTACTCACATTATTGTTGCAACTAAGTCTCGGTTAAGCAAGAATGCACTCACCAATTTATTGGCCAGCCCTCTTTCTTTAATTCAAAACAAAATAACTATTAATTTCCCTCGACATGGTAATACTAAGGTGAACACCAAGGTGGTACTGGCTATTGGTTAGTAACTTAGTATGGTAATAATTAATGGAAGCTATTATGGTAGTAGAGGAGAAAGTAAATACGCAACAACCGTAGCAATTGGGATTTTGAAGATGACTTTAATGTAGAGCTAGAAGTGGTGGCAGCACCGTGCAAGCAAGACTGATGTGGTGGTGGTTTCTACTTTTCTGGTAACTTGGTTTTTAAGAGAATTATTATCACAGATCATAATAAAAGAAGTATGCATATCAAAATAAATGCATTTTGCCAAAGCATGTAATATTTAAGACTAAAAATCAATGACTCTCCCGAGACAGTCCTAATTATGTTTGTCAATGAAGTATGTTCGTTTTTTAATTAATGGTTTATTGAATTATAAAAGTTCGAGACTGTTTTAATTAACATCCTTGTTGCTCTATATAAACACCGATAGACCATGGTGCCGTTTTGATTTCGAACCTTAAAACAGTCGATAAAATCACATGTATGATGGCAGTACTGGTTGTTTTTTCATATATATATATAAATGTATATGTATTTAATGTAATTTAATGACGATTATGCATGGCTCTCGACCGATATAGTAGGACCCAATAGACATTTCTTGCCCTCACATAATCAATCCTAATTCAAGGGTTGATTTATCAACATATGATCCCCAATACAAATTTCTCCAATCTTAGTTGTCAATAAGGCCCATAGAAATTATTGATGAAAAGAGTTTTTGCTTCACTAATTAAAGCACAAACTGAAAGAATGGTGGTGCAGTTGGGAAGACAAGGATGGTGGTGCATGTTAATGCCACACATTTGGAGCCATATATGTAAGTATAATGAGACATGACATGCATTTCTAGTGGGCCAAACTATAGCAACAACAGAATTTCACTTTCATTAATCACAACAAGAAGTTTAGGTTTCGCTTTCGTGATTGTAAGCAAGCATTATTTCTTGAAAACGATTTTTCGGAACCCTAGTACAAATGAACAAGATAACTAAAGCATATCTATCGAGTCCTCATTTTGATTTTGTTAATACATACATGTATATTAATACAAATATAAATGTGTTACTAAGAATAATTATTCGTTTCCCTAAGGTACCGTGACACTTCGGTCTTAATTGAGTTCAAGGATGAATAAACATTCCATTGTTTGATGTTCTCACCGATTAAAGACCCTAACCATCATATAATTAAACTTTGTACGGAACCACTTAAATTGTACCAATCTAACTTAAGCTTCGTTTGGTTTGACTTATTTTGAGTTTTTTTTTTTTACTTGGCTTTTTTTACTTATAAGCAAAAAAGTCAAGATTTTCAAGCTTTTTTGCTTTTTTGCTTATCTTATTAAGTTAAAAACAAAAAAAATGAAAAATCTTAATTTTTTTGCTTATAAGCTAAAAAAGTAAAATAAAAAAAACTGTAAAAAAGTCAAACCAAACGGGCACTTAAATTGATGATTACTTGCAAATTTAGTTAGCAGACGTGCTAATTGGACAATTGGAAATGTAAAGTACTAAACAAACGACTAAAATATAACAAGAATAAATGCTCTCCCTGTGCATTTTCTTCTACATATAGTCCAATTTATATCATTTAGGAGACAACCAAATTCATACCAAACACTTATCTCATCTTGGCCACTGTTGTCCCCCCTAGTATTTTGGCATATGCAATTCAATTATCTCTCTTTAATGTGGGTTGGGAACACTAAACTGACTTATTATTAACAGTCTTGCTGCATATTTTAGTACTGTGGATGAGAAAAATCTACATATCCATACATACATATATGTATATCTATATCCAACTTAATTTCACTTTGCCAAGTAGGTGGCAAAGATCCTGTGTTGTTTTTGCACACAAACTGGGGGCACTGATGTATACAAACATGCGTGCACTCATATATATTTACATAAATATTAAAACTGTAATTGTAAAAATTTGACATCTTGTCCATGAAAAAACCAGACTTAATTTTCTTACTGACCTTCCTAATTCAGCAATATATCTGAATTGGAATACTTTTCCTACACTACTTGGCTGAAGTCTTGGCTCTTTATATACAGATATGTTTAAGTAATCCTCAAATGCAAAGTACAAATGAGAGACATCAACCTACTGATGGTAGAGGGGCTGTGGAGTGGAAACAGCAGTTCAGACTATGGATTTAGCAATCTTCTATATGACATATAAATACAATGGAGCAACTTAATACCGATTCGATGCTATTGAGATCTATTAACTCATTGGATTGAGTAAAGTAGTCTCTAATGAACTTCATGCTTCTCCAACTTCTCTTAGGTGGAATGATTAATTGGGATTATAGATCAACCAGTGGTGATGTCTAGAAGCTAGAAAATCTATATGTTCTTGCAGAACAAAGTGATGCATATTTCCATTTTAGTTGCTATGGTCAAGGAAATGATGGCTGTGAATCTGTAAATGGAATTTATTGGAGAACTTTAATTGTAATGCTATAGATTATTTACTCCATCACACTGTTTTAAGCTCATATTGGTTATCACACAATCAAACTACTCTGTAATAAGCATTAGAAGTGCCAATGATATACATCTACATCTAAATGTTTTCAAACATGTTTTTGCTAGCTTTAATACCCATAATCTAACTTCAATAATCAATTTTTTGTTCTTTTAATTTTTTTCTTTTTTCTTTTTAGTTTTTTGCTGGAAAGATTCAAATTTAAGACACAGCCAACCCCATTGCACACATTCAACACTAGAGCCGAGGCAGAGGAAATTTGATACATGTACTTTGTAACTATATTTGATGTAAGTAGCTAAAATTACTTACCCTTTCTTCTCTTGTCATTAGCATTTACATTCTTAGGTGAACATCTGCAATGACACCAACGAAAAGTAGCTGGTGGCATTATCAGATATAAGTATATACGGTGTCTATATATAACTCTATATACATATAGTGAATGAATCGAGTTCGTCTAATTAATTCATTGTATTCATTTGGCATATATAGCAGACAACAGCTGAAAAAATTATCTACCGGATTGCGCAATTTACCTGCTGAGAAGTATTGCGAAAAGGGAAAAATAAATTAAAATGTTGAATAGGCCTAGAGAAAACAAAACCTTCTCTCTATACATGCAACTGAGTATAACATTGTGGTTAATCAAAAGCAAGGCCGGCTCAAGCTAATTGGGACAATTATAAACGGGGTTTTTATTGAAAAGTTTGAGGTTTTTTACATTTTTAACGTTATTGCAAAATTATTATTTATAATTTATTTTTCTTGCTTTTTGAGATGCAAACTTGTTAATTAAATTTTTATATTCAAGTTTGACTAACAAAAGCTTTTCAATCGATAGTGTAGCTAATCCACTTGTCTTTCTTGTAACATAAACTCATAGATGGTCTTATAAAGATACTATATTCTCACAAAAAAAATAAAAATCAATCTATAAAATTTTCTAAAAATATTACCTCCGTTTAATTGATAATGCTATTGTAAAGTTTTACTAATTTATCTTTTAACTTGAAACTTTGAGAGAGAGAGAGAGAGTGTGCGTGCGCGTGCACGTACGCCCATGTTAAGGTTTGACTTTTGAGAAAAAGTTGTTTAGTTAGACTTTTTACATTCATATGTTTATAACAGTTTATGTAATAATATTTTTCTCAAATTTTTTTTGGCAAGATAACTAGTTTAGTTAATTTGGTTTTTTTTTATCATTTGAATTGAAGCTTTTTTTGCTCTTTTTCTTGTGAGCCTTTCTTTTTCATCTATACTGAAGCTTTTTTTTTTTATTGTTTTTCTTGTGAGCTTTTATTCTAATTTAGATTGATGCTTCCTTTTTTTCGCTTGTGGATTTTTTTCT
The DNA here is from genome assembly GCA_033060915.1 of Euryodendron excelsum. Classification (NCBI taxonomy): domain Eukaryota; kingdom Viridiplantae; phylum Streptophyta; class Magnoliopsida; order Ericales; family Pentaphylacaceae; genus Euryodendron; species Euryodendron excelsum. The sequence continues at coordinate 32,045,076 of CM065398.1, forward strand.
CTCATTTACATTGGGGCTTTTTGTGAGCCTTTTTTTCTCATTTGTACGGAGGTCTTTTACCTGTTTTTTCTTGTGAGCATTTTTCCATACTCAAATGGGGGTTTCTTTTTTTTTCAAAAATATCTGAAAACTATACGAGGATTTGCCCGCTTCACGGTTTCACCTATCAGCCGGCCTTGATCAGAAGACTTTAATCATTTAATTTACTAACAAAACCAGAGAGAAAACAACACTCAAATGGGAAGGTAGATGTTAGTCGTCTTATTGATCCTTCGCTAAGAATCAATTTCCTCACTCTTTTTTTGAAAGTTGAGTCCAAACTGATGTTGAAAAGCTTATTTTCTCGGATTTCTCATCAACCAACCAAGAATGTTAGGTGTTTGGCATTCCTTCAACCATTTTGAAAGTTCTCTTTTCCTTTTCTTTAATGAACTGGGATTCTAAAGAAATATCATAGAATATTAAAAAGTAAATTCTATTATTTTCTGGGGAAAAAAAAGTTTCACTTGCTTTTGGATGGGCATGTACTACTTACCCTTGCCCTGCAAAGTAAGCGTAGGGATTTTGCTTCATTTTTTTAATCTAATTTGCACAGGATACATAATATACATAAAACCACTTCAATAGGGAAACTGGATTCCACAAACAGGAAACATTGAGAATAAAAATAATCTACTCCCAAACATCACTAATAATGATAGTGAGAATTGAGAAGTATTAACCATAGTAATGAGTGGCTGGTGGGACCGTGGGATTATGTCTTTATTTACACTATTTCTTAACTAAATCGACTGAAATAGAAATGGATCCTAAATCATCTTCACTAGTTGTAGTTATTTGAATGGCTGGCCTAACTAATTAACCCGATGTCTTTAATCACCCTTGCTAGCAAGTTGTATCAAACTTCCGGCAACATGTCCAAATTTCAAACCAAGGTTGGTAGCCATAGCGCACCATATGGTCGGCCTATTTACTTTCAAGACCTAGGAGCGGCGTCGCGTGGGGCTCTAGCCGCTAATGTACCCTTCTTTTAGGTGAAAGAAAAGAAAAAATGAAACGACACGATCGTCTTTCTTTATATTTTTGCAACTTGAAGGCTAATATTCTATAAATTAAATGCATGCCTTTAGATGCTATAGGCTGCTTAGGGTGCGGTGCATGTGGGTATTTTGTCAAGAGTAGACATAAAATATTCAAATAATGAGTAATTAACTAGATATATAACATGGTTAACAAGTGTATAAGGGCGTGATTGTACAGATGTCAATTGCAGAGAATTGCTTCTCGGCTTGATTGGGTATCTAGATAGGTAAAATAATATTAATAACTATAAGCCATTAAGACATATATAATCATTGAGCTTCGATCAAAGAACAGCAAATTTCTCTTTGACAATCTGGAAGCAAAAGTAGAAAATGTTTGTATAGCTTGCTTCTTTTTATTATAGGACCGTATGGTACAGTTTTTTTAGTTTTTTTTATTTTATTTTTTTAGTTTATAAATAAAAAGCTAAATTTATTTTTTACTTTTTTGCTTTTATAAGTTAAAAATAAGCAAATAAGCAAAAAATAAAAAATAAAATTTTTTTTTTTGACTTTTTTGTTTATAAACTAAAAAAAAAAAAAGATAGGCAGAAAAACTTTACTAAACGGGCTCTATATTAACGCAAACTATTTTATTCTTCAATCTAAAACTCTTTCTATTCTTGAAATCTAAATCTAGAGTATTACGTTGATGCCAAGTACATTAATTTCAAATCGGTAAATCTGAATGCAAGCTTATAGTTGCTACTGAAGTAACGTTCAATTGGCCACACAATACTACAATAGTAATGCTTTCTTAAACAGTCGAATATTATCCCCGAAACTATTGAAATCACAACATTCCTATCACAAATTTCTGTAAATCTTATCATTGTAAAACATATTCAACAGTAAAATTGGGTTCTTTCTTCATTCTGAGTTAGAAAAATATAGAGAAAGCATCTGTTACTTAGTCACATCTGGCAATAATGCAACACGTGAAATTTAAAATTATCTTCATTTGATATTAACGATGATATTAAATGTATTTCACCACTTAGCTTATTTTGTGAAGCCATCAGAAGTAGGGTACATATACATATATACATATAATACAAAAGCGGGGTTTACCTTTTTCTTTTGATTTTGTGGAAATGAATGAGTAGATTGTTCAAATGGGACTGATGTAAAGTAGCAAAAGGAATGGGGTCTAGTTGTCGTCTGTGCGATAGATGACTTGTTAGTATAAACCAAAAATTTCCTCTTCGATCCCTATCACAGAACCAAATGAAGGACAATGATGCCAAAAATACAAATATAATTTGTGAGAAGAATAATGTATTTGATTAAGAACTTTTATTTTAAAATAAAATATTACTTACAATAACTTTTAACAATAAAAATATAATTGTTCACATTTTTTTTATAGAATTTTCTGTTCAAATTTTGTGGAAGATTAGCATTTCCCATAACAAAATACCCATGGAAGTTTGAAAAAATCTTGAATGAAAGAAAGAAAAAACAACTCTGAATATACATATAGGACAAAATTAATCTCATTGTGGTTGATGGCAATAATTTCTCCAAAAGTATGAGAATATCAAAGGGCTTCAATTAGAACTGCTGTGGGTCCCCCTGGGACAGTCCAGAGTACATATATAGATGCACAATCTTTCACCTTAAATTGTGTTTGATGGTGTTGAGCATTTATAAATATCTCAGCAATTAGCATTAAATTACAAAGAGCTTGATAGTTCCACTGTAATTTTGTTGCTTCCAGTCTACCATTTTTGTTCTGAGCATTTATATACACTTGAGCTACCTGCATTACATATATATATATATATATGTTACTTTCTAGCATATGTTGAAGGAATATTAGAACCAACAAGAAGTAGGCTTGTCGATGATCAAAGTACACAATGGGTCGCAAGTGATCAGAATGAACTTCACAAAATCATCCCCATTAGACAATCTTTTCTTATATGGAAGAAGTGAAAAGTTGCCTGGAAAGAGCAACTACCCCATTGCTTTGGAGAAGAAGTAAATGAAGCACATGCAAATCTAACAGACGAAAAGCGTGAAGAAGTAAATGCCGCTCCTCGCATGCAGAGCCTCAGTTTGTTCAGAGTCTGAGACTACAGAGAGAGCATTAAATTTTGCATTTTGAGAGGTAATTGGAGGCATGGTATGGTTTTAGTTGGGCTCAGCCCAGGAGGGTAATAGAAATGAAGAGGCCCAAGCCAAGCTACCCACTTGTTTGCAAAATTTGGTGGGAAAAAAGAAAAAATAAAAATAAAAATTTTTAGTAGCTAGTCTCGCTAATTAATTCATGGATCTTTTCTCCAAAAATATTGTTTAATGCACTACTATTTTCAAAATTAAAAAATAAAACCTTTTTTTCTCTGGTACATTGGAAGGTCAAAGTCTCGAGAGAGGGAGAATGTGAGTCAAACTCATAACCTCTTGATCGTGGTGGAGGCATTGCTATCAAAAAAAAAAAAAAAAAAAAAAAAAAAAAACAGAACTTCTAAGGGAAAGAGCTTTGAAGGATCCAAAACTATGTTAGAAAGTGCTATGGATATGACGTATGTTGAATTGTTGGAACCTTCGTTGCTTATTTGAAGGGTAATGACATACCCCCATAATATTTATACGAGTTTCTATATAGAAAGATGTAATTGAATGAGAGTTCCTCTAAAATAGTACACCTTAATTTAAAATTATAAAAATGTTATTGTCACATTATTTTGATGGAATGTTGTATACAAATTTATTAAAAGAATAGCACTTTTTCATATTTGAATGATAGATATCCTTTCTACTGTATGAGCAAAAAGTAATTCTAAGGAGCCTGGGGCTTGAGTATGACTTCTACTCCTATTTTGAGAGCTATGAATCATCCACTTTATTTCTTGTGTTTTAATGGCATGTGTGCACAACCACCCAACACTCCCACAAGAATGCTCCAAATAAAGCATCTCAACTACTATGAAGTAGCATTTGCAAAAGTTTTAAACCCGAAACCTTCTATGATGAGGATACCATTAACAAAGGCTACGGCTGCAATAACACATTTTAACTTTGCAAAAAAGCCATTGTACATACAAAAGAAAACTTCTGCAAATCTCTCTCTCTCTCTCTCCGCAATGCGTGTGTGCACACGCGCTTGCATTTGTGTGTGCATGGATTTAGAATGAAACCATAGATAATGTTGATTTCAAAATATGGACGGACATCAAACTATGTTTGGATAATAATAAATTCATTTGTCCAAAATGTGTAATATCTTTTTAATGAGACAACTGATATTTCAAATACTTTCCTTCGAATTTAAAGGCAAAATATTAAAAGCAGCAATATAATTTGAATGAAGAGATAGCAAATATCAAATATAATTATATGTATTTGACTATTCCAACGTCGGTGTGATACGTGTATCTTAGCTAGGCACAAGATACCAATCACTCATTATTCTTTCAATTACCTACTCCAAATTTTGTATTAGAAATTAATATTAAATGGTTTGTCGATATCAAAATCACCTTGTCACTAAACAACTTATTCATATATTGATCTCGAATTTGCTTGCTTTATTTTCTTATAATAATGTGAACAAATAGAGTTTTCCAGCTCTCGTAGTTCTTGCCAAAAGATAAGATGAATTCACTAGAATTGATAACACATCATTGAATCATCAGTTTGCTAGAACTCAGTTTGCACTTCATGAAATAATATTCATTGAATTGAAATAAAGAAAACAATTTAAAATCCCTTACAAATGATTATGTTTTCCTATACATATTCAACATTTTTCTATAAAATGATCAAATTAAATTGCCATGTCTCTTATACATAACTAGCTAGAATGCATTTTTTATCTTTTAGAACACATTTTAAGCATACTTTGACTAGTTGCACATAGTGTTAGTAATTATATTTGTACAACTTTCAACACTAAAAACACAATTACCAACATCATGTACAATCAGATAAAATATGTTTAAAATATGTCCTTAAGACACATGTTAGTATTTACCTATTACAAAACAATTATACGGTTAATGTTTAGGCCTAGAATATTAGAGATCAGATATAGTTGAATATGTGTGTGTGTGTATATATGCATGAATGTACAGAGATACCAGCAAGGGAGGAAATGTTGAAGTTTGGAAGAAAAATGGAGCCAGTGAAAGTTGAGAAAGTTAAGAAGCTGTATATCGTTTCACCATACAACCTATAAAGGGAATTTAAGCATCATCTTGACAAATTTTCTCTCTCCTTAATAACACCTCCACCATTCATAAATGCTATCGCACCCTCTCATATACGCTCTGCAATTACTCTTCGCTGCCACATCTCTCCAACTGTTCCCTTTCCTTCTTCCCCTTCTCACCCTCTTCAAAGCTTTCTTACTCGCTCGCTCTCTCTCTTAATTCTATCTCCTCTTTTTTCTCGTCCGTTTCCTTTCTCTCTCATTCTCATCTCAAGTATTCTTCTTAAATTCTTTTCACAAGAAAGGTCCTAATCACAACCGCCTGTAAACCACTCCTTCAGCACCAAAACCACTCCTCATCCACCAAGAAGTGGTTTTCCGTTGACCCACTGACCTGAAAGCCAGATCTGAGCCTTCTCTCAGTTGCTTAACCCTGTAACTTCGAGAGGGTTGCTTTTACTTTTTGTAAAAGCTCCAACACCGGTAAGTATACCCACATCTCCCTCAATTTCTCTACTAGCTTTTGTGTTGAATACTTTTTCAAAACCAGCATTCTGTCGTCACTGTGCTTGTTATATTATATAACTATATTATCACCTTCCGCTTCATATGTCGAATAACTCGTAATCTCAATTTAATTTTCCGTTCTGTTTTGCAGATATATATATATATATATATATGTATATATATCGAGAGAGAGGGGAGGTGGGGTTGGGCTCAACCGAGATTTTCGTCGGCGTTACAGATAAGCTGGTTTGAATTTGGCGGTGTCAAAGTCCCCCGTTCACACTGTCAACTTTTTTGGTGCTAATTTTTCTCAAATTAGTCTTTTGGCACGTAAAGACAGATTGGAAAAAAAGACTTGTTTTAAAGCCCAAAATCGAAGTCATCTCTGGCCTGTTGCTACTTGCAACCATCTCATTAGCTTGCTCAGACAGTGCCAGAGAATCTATTAAAACTCAACGCCCAAACGTCCGTATAAAGAAGCCAAAACCAACAAAGAGACCGCCACTATATATGTATAGAGAGAGAGAGAGAGAGAGAGAGAGAGAGAGAGAGACGACTTTCTAGGGTTTGCGAGTGGGTGAGAGATGTATGCCTTATAGGGTTTGTGGGCGACTGACATATGCCTACCCTTGCAGCTCCTCCGGCAAGTTAAGCCACCGCCGTTGAAGAAAAGGAGCGGTAAAGTTGGAAGATTTGGTTGTCTTCAGAGCTAGTAGTTCTCAGTCAGGTCAGGACTCAAGAACCCATTGAATTAGACTCTTGGGTTTCTCATCTGTGCCTTGTGGTTATTTATTTACTGGCCTCTTTTTTGATATGCAAATAGTGTTCTTTTTAGTACTTTTTTTTAATTAATTAAGAAATGCATTTGAGATCTATTGGGCATCAAGCTAATTCAAGCAAAATCCTTCTCGATAGAAGAGCTAAAGTCTTTTTTTTTTTTTTGGGGGGCGGGCGGGGGGTGAAGGGAGAGAGAGACTCCTATATATATATATATATCTATAGCGGTCTTCCCATCTACATGTTTTCCAACTTGGGTTTCATTAACAGTAGAGAGATATCTGTGACCTAAAAAGTCTTTATCTACTTCGTTTGCAGATCGTCACCTGGGTTGCTTTCGTCTATCATTTCTTGCACTTACCTTGTTCACCACTGTCCTAGAGTTTTGTATCATTGATTCAATAAATTAATGGGTTTGTTTTTACAGCGATCTAACTGAGCTCTTTTTTACTTTCATTCTGTTGCTAGATTGGAAAACATAGCTTGAGAGCCCTAAGGATCTGTCAAGATGTTTCAGCCAAACATGTTTGATAGCCATCATTTACTAGATATGACCCACAAAACCCCAGAAAGTGAGATGGAGTTGATCAGAGACGAGGAATTTGAGAGCAAATCAGGCACTGATATCATGGAAGCCCCTTCCGGTGATGATCAAGATCCCAACCAACGCCCCAAAAAGAAGCGGTACCATCGTCACACCCAGCATCAAATCCAGGAAATGGAAGCGTAAGTACTCATAATGTTCTTCAGAGAGAGAGAGAGAGAGAGAGAGATTCTTGCTGTAGGATTTGATTCTATTTGGTCTTTGAATGTTGTCACAGTTTCTTCAAGGAGTGTCCTCACCCAGATGATAAGCAAAGGAAGGATCTGGGCCGTAGATTAACTTTAGAGCCTTTGCAAGTTAAATTTTGGTTCCAAAACAAGCGCACACAGATGAAGGTAACGGTACTCTATATATATAAATACACTTCAGGCACTATATATATGTACTGTAACTTAGCTTCCATCTAAATTGTGCTTCTTCCCCAGGCCCAACACGAGCGCCATGAGAACTCACAGCTTAGGGCTGAGAACGAAAAGCTTCGCGCAGAAAACATAAGGTACAAAGAAGCCCTTAGCAACGCTACCTGTCCCAACTGCGGAGGCCCAGCCGCCATCGGTGAGATGTCCTTCGACGAGCAGCATTTGAGGATCGAAAATGCTCGTCTTCGAGAAGAGGTAATAGAAGACAAGTTCTTGTTTCAAATTTCAGTAAGGTATTTCAGTCCTCGTAATTGAAACTAAAATATGTATCTATATATATAGATTGACAGGATATCTGGGATTGCTGCAAAGTATGTTGGCAAGCCTATGCTTTCGTATCCTCCTGGAACGCCACGTTCGCTCAATCTTGGGGTTGGGAGTTTCGGGCCACAGCCTGGTTTGGTGGGGGACTTGTATGGAGCCGGTGACCTTCTTAGATCAGTTTCTGGCCCTACTGAGGCAGACAAGCCTATGATCATAGAGCTTGCGGTTGCAGCAATGGAGGAGCTCATCAGAATGGCCCAGGCCGGAGAACCCTTATGGATTCCTAGCGCTGACAACTCCACTGAGATTCTGAGTGAAGATGAGTACTTGCGAACCTTCCCTCGAGGAATAGGACCAAAACCATTGGGGTTAAAATCTGAAGCTTCTCGCGAATCTGCAGTTGTTATTATGAATCATATTAACCTAGTTGAGATTCTAATGGATGTGGTAGGGTTTACTTGTTCCCCTTACACCTTCATTGTCGTATTTTCAATGTTAGTTTATTGGAAATATATATTTTTTCGCTTGTAATTGTTGTCAGAATCAATGGACAACTGTGTTTTCGGGCATTGTTTCAAGAGCATTGACCTTGGAGGTCCTATCAACTGGAGTTGCAGGGAACTACAATGGAGCTTTGCAAGTGGTATTCTACAAATCCTTGAAAATGGTTCTAAATGATTTCAACAATTGATTCTGAAATCAAGTTTTAATAAAACTATACTCATATTTGATTCAATTATTTCAGATGACAGCTGAGTTCCAAGTCCCTTCGCCACTGGTTCCAACTCGAGATAACTACTTTGTAAGGTATTGTAAGCAGCATGCTGACGGAACTTGGGCAGTTGTCGATGTTTCCTTGGAGAATCTGCGCCCTAGCGCAATATCACGATGTAGAAGGCGGCCATCTGGTTGTTTGATTCAAGAATTACCAAATGGTTACTCAAAGGTGACAACTCTTTCTTTTTCTAGAACACTTACTAATCTTTCGTTATAGTTAATGTCTCTAACTGCTATGCTGGTCTAATAATTTCCTAGGTTATATGGGTTGAACATGTTGAAGTGGATGACAGAGCTGTTCACAATATATACAGACCAGTAGTTAATTCAGGCCTTGCATTCGGGGCAAAACGTTGGGTAGCAACGTTGGATCGACAGTGCGAACGCCTAGCAAGTGCAATGGCCAACAACATACCAGCAGGAGATGTAGGAGGTAGTATATTTTGTCATTAACAATGCTAGTTGGGCAAAACTGTATGACATAGAAAAAATAATAATTTTTTGTTGTATATTACAGTGATTACATCTCCAGAAGGGAGGAAGAGTATGCTGAAGCTGGCTGAGAGAATGGTTATGAGCTTTTGCACTGGTGTTGGTGCTTCTACGGCTCACGCGTGGACGACATTATCAGGAAGCGGGGCTGATGATGTGAGAGTCATGACCCGAAAGAGTATGGATGATCCTGGCAGGCCTCCTGGAATCGTTCTAAGCGCTGCAACCTCATTTTGGCTCCCAGTTCCACCGAAAAGAGTGTTTGATTTCCTTCGCGATGAGAACTCTCGTAGTGAGGTATTAAAACAAGCTACTTGCTGTTCATTCTCTTCTCTTAGTAGAATGGCAGTGAGGTGAGGATAGTCCCTGCAATTTCCAATGCTTCCGGATTCGAAATTGACAATTGTTCTATATGCATTTCATCTTTTCACAAACTCAAGCAAGCCACAACTGCCTGCAAATAGTAGAAGATATGTGAACAAATATGGTAAAATAGGACAAGACAGCAAAAATACTTGAAAGTTTGAATTGTACCATTTATCATCCTTGTGCAATCAGGGCATCATAATTGCAATCATCAACCTACTTAATTGAAGTGTCTACATTTTGTAATGCTGAAAGAATGGACTTTATTCTATACGATCAAAGACTAGAGTTTCTTAATCCACATGCCATGCGATATCTCAATACTTGCATTTTATCCTTATACAGTGGGATATCCTCTCAAATGGTGGCCTAGTTCAAGAAATGGCGCACATTGCTAATGGTCGTGATCCTGGAAACTCAGTCTCCCTACTGCGTGTTAATGTAAGTTGTATGTTTGCCATATATATCCAGCTCATAACCTTATACTATAAACTTTTTGAACTAATGCATTGATAAAAATGTGAAATATACTATAGAGCCCTAACTCAAGCCAGAGCAACATGCTGATACTACAAGAGAGTTGCACCGACTCCACAGGCTCATATGTTATATATGCTCCTGTTGACATTGTGGCCATGAATGTGGTCTTAAGTGGAGGAGACCCAGATTATGTTGCCCTCCTGCCATCTGGTTTTGCTATACTTCCAGATGGACCAACAGATCATGGAGGAGGAATTCCAGAAGTTGGATCTGGTGGATCACTCCTGACTGTTGCATTTCAGATCTTAGTTGATTCCATTCCTACAGCAAAGCTCTCTCTTGGATCAGTGGCAACGGTTAATAGTCTTATCAAGTGCACAGTTGAAAGGATTAAAAGTGCTGTAGGCGGTGAGAATGTATGACCAAAGGGTCATACAAAGGGTAAGCCACTCTTCAAACTTATCTTCATTTTAACTTTAATGTCATGGTTTCTTTTTGGCTAAATACTTTCCGGGTTTGAGGTGTTCATGGAATCAAATATAAGAAGATTTTGCCTCAGAAATAACCATTTTATAGTTTAAAACTGGCATTATGGGGAAAGTGTTCACAGAAGCAATTTTATTTCATTCATAATCTGTTTCTACCACATGTTAGGTACATGAGATGACTTCGTTAAACAATACCTGGAAGACAATATTTTCGTTCAAACTGAATTATTACTCGAAGCACACTGGTCTGAGTTTTTCAAATGTAGTTTTGGTTTTTGAGGATTTTCTTTGGACATTTAGGTTTCAATTTGCTTTCAAATTGTGTTCTAACTACAAATTTGTTCTGTACCGTAATACTTTTTCATATTATGTGTGAGTTCTTGAACAAGGGTTCCAAGTTTTTTTTTTTCCTCCACCAAGAATGGGAAAAGGTGAGTTTAAAGTGATCTCCCCAAATCTTCTTGATAAGAGAGAGATAGTATCATACTTGTGAAGTGAAGTATTTTGATAAGGTTGACCACAAAGAAAACCATAAGAAAAAGAAAAGGTAGAATGGTGAAAAATAAAAATAGTGGCGTATTAAAGATTAGAATGATATTACGTTCTTAATTTCTGCGATCTAGGTACTCTATTTTATTCTCTTAAATGAATAAATTTTGAGAAGGGCATTTTCTTTTCTTTCTCCCCCCCCCCCCCCCCCCCCCCCCCCCCCCCCCCCCCCCCCCCCCCATTTGTCTTTCTTTGCTGCAGTGAAAATGAAGGGAAGATAACAAAAAAACAACGCTGTGTTTACTCTGAGATGCAAAACAAATGGAAGAAGTCAAGAACGCACCTTAATGATCCTTGCCTTGTGGTATTTATTTGGGTAGAGCAGCAGCAAGAAAGCATTTCAGCACCTTGAAAGGGTAATAGGTTCGGGTATTGACTTCCATTACTGATTGAGAGTAAATCAAGACCTTCTCACATAACTTAGAACTCCCTATTCACCTTTGTTTCTTTCATGACTAGGTTTTACTATCCATATGTATGTATTGTGGTAGCTCAGTCTGACTAACAAATAATGCTCTGGTTATTTATCTCAAATTGTAGTTGCTTTTTAAACCTATGCAACTTTTGTTATCTATTGCTTGTGGTCTTGGGTGGTTAAATAAACCAACCAGAGTGATCCTAAGTAGCATTGACTGTTATTTCATGCTGTTGTTCAACCCTAGCCTAGTATTAGGTTCATGGTCAGGTTTCAAGATGTGCTACACGTCACATTGGGTTTCTACTAGATAAAGCTTAGGTTCCTCAATAACAGGTGTTGTGTGACGGTAGCAGAATATTCATTCAGAAACTTGCACAAAGCAAGAAATGCAAGAGGGGATATTGGCCAATATGAAGGGAGCTATACAGGAATGAAATTTCCAAAGAAGGCTCAAATTTGTGCTTGGATTGAACTCAATTCAAGCTGAATTGTGCCAACCATTATCTTTGGCTTGGCCTTCTGCACACTTTGTGAACTAGGATGTGTTTATAGCACCTTTGTTGGCTTACATGTTTCTTGGTCTATTATAGGCCAAGCCAAGCAGTTGCCTACAGAAGATACACACTTTGTGAACTAGGATGTGTTTATAGCACCTTTGTTGGCTTACATGTTTCTTGGTCTATTATAGGCCAAGCCAAGCAGTTACCTACAGAAGATACCTCTGGTGTTAAACATACAGCAAACTCACCTTCTGTTCTATAGGCCTCTTCAGGTTCTGTTTTGATCTGAGCCATAGATACATGTACCAGTGGTGGTCCTGAGTGACTTGCTTCATTGTAATTAAAAAATACCACACTACTTGTCTGCTGTTGAGATTAATGACTAACAAACAAGATGTCCCTTTTACTACACTAGTACACAGTTGCAAAATAGCACTACACTTGGTCAAAGATCACAGAGCAGATCTAAGCTTCAATAGTATGTGTTCAATATGCACACAACCAGCCACCCTTCCCCAAACCATAAAAAAAAATTAAGGAAAGAAAAATTAAAGCAATAAAGAACAGAAAATCTGATAATATATTATGCATAAAAAGAAGAAAATGGTAGTGAAGATGACACTTCCAACTTATATGAGGTGATGCTGAGAATTTAAAAAAGTGGGCCGAATATGGGTTGTTGAGACCAATAAATGTGCAGTAACATTTGACTTGTAGGATTCATTACAGCCATAGGACCAGGAGGGTCCCCCTTTTCAAAAACAGGACTTGAAAGAGCAACGGTAGACTACTTCAAGGAAATTTTTAGTTACAACGTCAGCTAGCATGCTCAAGGAAAGAGTTGAATTCCAGATGTTCACCCACAAAACGGCCATATCGGCCCTTCTTCCAAAAGCTTAAGATGAGAGGAAAGAGTTTTAACAATACATACCAAGCTTTACAAATGTAATATATAAAAATAGAAAAAAATATATTATAATCGGAGATATAATGCAAATTGAGAAACTTGAACCTAAAATCACTCCTAACTCGAGCTTTGATACTATGTTAAAACACCATTATTCTCAAAAGTTTAAGTTGTTACGTAAGGGGTTCGACAATGAATATCAAGTTCTCTAATAGTTTGACTTTTTTTTTTTTTTTATTGAGTAAAAAGGTGAAAAGAGACGACTAACATAGTAACCCCCCTTTGGTGTGACCATAGGCGGTGTTCCCATCAGATACGAAATGTTATGTTTGAGCCATAGTTACTAACATGGGAAGGGTGAGCCTCTCACCACAGTCTTATCAAAGTACAACCGACATTCAGCCCCTTTTTAATACATTTGATTTACGTAATTACTACCATAAGTGAGTTCGAACAAAGTATGGTTCTAAACCCAGCTACTACCACTACTTCACGTTGTCCAATCATCATTTGGCCTTTGCTAGAAAGAAGTCGGGCTAAAATGGGTTCTTACACAGCAGCTGGAAATAGGATCAAAGATCCCTGCTGGAATAGACCAACGTCAATCGGCCAAATTATGGACAATGAAAAATGGAAATGGAATTCCATTACTACTATTGAGACAGTACGTTATTGAAGGTTGTTAATGAAATGGATTCTAACTGTGTGAAATTACTGACTGAATAAAGCCAATGAAATGATCTAAACCATGTAAACATGCTAAGGAATAGGAAGGGATTGCATGTAAGAGCAATGCTAAAGTCAAGTGCACGAGTTTCCATCAGGCGAGCCTTAAGCTGGGATTGCTCTTGCAGGTAATTGAAGAGAAATCTCATTGTCCGCCACGGCTCTACCTAGTATTGGTAGCAAGTGTGAGATCAATGGAATACTAGGAAAATGAGCATGATATTGGAGAACAAAATAAGAAATCCAGCTTACCCAAAGTAGAGAGGGAACCAAAAAACAACAAAGACACGTGAAAGAAATGTATTAATAAATACCAAATAAAACGTTACAATAAGCGCACAATTTATTGGAATTAAGAAGAAGCTTTTAATACCTAAGTAAAGAAAGCCTATGAAACTTACCAATACAACTGATAGCATATTATTAAAGATCTGTACTTTGGTTGACAAATAATTCACTAATCACAAATATGTTGTAAGTCTTCTTACATTATGGATGACAAGTAACTAGCAAAGTTGCACATATGGCAAAGTAACTTTGAGACTAGCTACAAATAAAGGAACCTCTCATGGTGGATGTACTTATTCTCATCCTAGCTAGAGAGAAATGAAGAAACTGATTTAGAAATTTATTTGGACACAAATAAGAAATTATGGATGAACTAAAGGTAGGTTTCACTAAATAAGATTACAGTCAATGAAAAGTTAATTCATATCATATTTTCCAAAAGTAAAGTTTCTCAGCTCAGAAAAAGTTGGGCATCATCATAAAAAAAAAGAAGTTAGAACTTGGGGGTTGCTGCAGTTGGCAATAGCCACTGGCACATTAGATGCTGGTGGTAATTTCATAGCAGTACACTGGCAACTACTTATGATAGATGAATTTCATGGACATGGGTGTAAGCAACAAATTAAATTGTCATGGCAATGCTTGTCATTAATTTTTCCAAGAATCTACCAGTATTTCATGACTTTTTCAGAAGAAACTTAAAGTACCTGTAGTAACACACCGCGAGCAGATGGGTGGAGGAGTAGAAGAACTGAAAGAGGCAGGAATGCATTTATATCTGTCTCAGACACAAAAACCAGAGAAGGTTGGCAGAACCCAATTCATGTCCTTGCTCCTGCTACTACTTTCTCTTCTTCTTCCTTCTTCCTCCTTCCTTCTTCTCATTCTCTAGATGGAGAGACATAGAGAGTTAAATGGTTGAAGATGGTGGTTGCAATAACCATATTGCTTTTATTAAGTTCATGAGAGAAATTTAGGTGGTTAGGTTTACTTAGCTTTTCCAGTGACCGTGCATGAGCTTGGTGGTTAGAGTTCTTAAATTCTGCCTCAGAGGTATAAATGGGTCAAATCGACTTATATCCAAGCCCAAACCCAAGTAGAGAAGTCTCTAAGGTTATATATTCCCCTTTGGAGGGAATTGCATAACTACAGAAGATGTTAGGTTTGAACTATAGAGTAAAAAAATATAAACTCAGAAATAGCAAGTTCTGTTGCTTCACTTTAATTCACAATGAATTTGGGAAAAGAAAGTTAGCCCTATTCTTGGCCAAGGCTGCATTCAAAGTGTAATATACATACATATATAAATTGGAATCAGACATTGCAAGCATAAAATATGAAAGTTAGTGCTTCTAGATCTACTAGGAAACGGCTCAGGAACCCGATGTCTCAGGTTCTACTCCCAATTAAACTTACTAGATGCAAAACCATGAGTTATGTGTGATTGCATGTGTCTCCTAGGATTAGTCTAGTTCGTGTTAGCACTGATTTCTTTGTTGTATATAGAGAAGTTATAGGATATTGTAGGCTAACAAAACATCTTCCAAATCAAATCTTTGAGTACCCAATGAATAAATATGAATTTTCACCTGTCTAAATGATATTTAAAACTGATGGAAACCATTCAAAAAATTGCCTAGGCCCAGAAATTCAATCTTGAACCCCAATAACTGGGGCTCAGTTAGTTCCTATGAGAATGTACCTGAATCTCCAATGAGTTGTCAATTGAGCCAAGTTGAATTGGCTGGTATAAAGTGATATGAGCGTAAAATGGGGTCAAATTTATCAATCAACTCAAAAGTTAGTAAAGATTGCATCAAGATTCATTCAAAAATCAAATTTGAAAGTAGTAAATTCTGATATTCGCACAACATACATGTACCATTTTCAAATGGATCTTGGAATTCGAGTTAGTTTTAGTTCTTATATATTTGACTCTATGGCTTTTGAAACTATCAAGGTCACCAACAAAAACAAATACCATTAGCGCAGACTACCTTTTCTAAGCTGAACATGGTCAATTGCTTTGCTTCTCATTTCTATGTTATATACAGAAATATTATAGGATATAATAAGATAATAAAACATTCTTTCAAATTAAATGGATTTACCAAAATTAACTATCAATTACCCTTTAAATTCTGAGAACTCGGGCTGTATGGAGAACAAAAGCAATTTCAAGCTATTTCACCTAGATTTCTACGGACGATTAGCCTTGTTATAGGCCCACATTAGCCTCTGATTTTGCCATCAACTTAAACAACAGGAAGTGACAAAGAAACAATGTGAAGAAACACCAATTCATGAAAATAAAACAGTGGCTTCCTATTTCTTTGGTAAAATGAGGCTTAACTTGGGAACAAAAACTCGTTTACATATTACCTCCCAACTATGTGAGGCCAGCAATACAAGAATCCCAGGATATTGCTGGAGCCTAAAAATAAGAATCTCTTCAATTAAAGAACAACATTCAACACCTCTTCACACTTTAATATCATTTTAAAGGTTTTAATGTTAACATCCATATCTCCGATAAGGAGAGAGTGAACTTGTCACACTTTAAGTTGTTAAAGTTGCTAACTATGTCCTTTGTTTTATCTCTGGGCTAATTAAGCATGTTGTAGCTTTTATTGCCCGCCTATCTTCAATGGTTATGCCCTTTAGTAGCATTCTTTATTTTTTGTTGATAATATTCTCACTTCACTTGTAATTTCCAGATCTTTGCTAATTTAACAATTCAACTCGTAGTGACCCATGTTTTAACAAACAATGTCTTCTAGTCATCTCTGAACATGTTCCAAGTTTTGAAGCTATATTTACCAATCCTAATCTTCTGTGAAAACCGAGGAAGCTATCACAGAAATTTGCAATCTCACATCCATCTTAACATATTTATCTCAATGGCAAAAATATGTTTCTTGGCAGCACTGTTTAACTAACTTTAGGCAAATGCTTCTTACCCATTTCAAATTGGTGGAGAGGTATTAATTCTCATTTCTTAACAGCTGCAGTGAAGAGAGAAAATATTTTTAACCAAAGCTATCAAGATCGTCAAACAGCATAACCCCTCAACCTTATAATCATACATAGCCTCTATATATGTGCTCTTCATGTCATTCTCTCTTGCTTGTTCAAATCTTTCTCCTCAATTAATTCATGTGGTCTCTAATTGTTTTAGAATGAGATTCTGTGGCAATCAAATTCTTTGTTGACTTAGGATACTAAAGAGTTTCCCATGATACAAAATCTCATTGCGAGTCACATAAACCATAGCTCATTAGTTCATTTATTTATTGTAGCAAAATTGATACACCACTTTCACAATAAACTGATAGGTGACTGCAAGAGTTGTGGCTACAGCCCACAGGGCCTTGATTCTGGTCTTCCTTTCACAAAAAAACACTAACTATGATTTCAGATAGCATGATTCAACAACAAAATAAGCTAGAGTGAGTCGACACAAAATGTTGCCTAGATGTAAAGTGAAGAAGGCTTCATGAAGTTGGCCACAATGATAAGATTGAACATATTGATTTGAGATGTTGATAAAAAGCAATAATATAGAGAATACAACTAATTAGTTGAAACTGTTAGTTCTTTAGTTCGCGATTTGTGAAGTGATACTTTCAATAACAAGAAATTTGATTGATTAGCAAGAGAACAACACAATGGCATGTGGTGCAAGGGATTTCCTTCAATTGAGTAAAGGACTGGATATGAGTAGTTATTGCCATTCTTTGATTCTTTGAGAACGGACGGCACAATGGAGGACATGAGAGAATTTGAAACCGAAAAGATAAAAGGCTCAACCATGTGCTGCTTAAGAATCAGAAATTACTAGATTTATGGCTGGAGAATGATGGCAATTTCTTTTTAAAGAAAACAAAATTCCATCATAGACTTAAGAGGATTTTATAATATTCATATAAAAAAAGAAAGAACAATATGCAGGCAGTGGAAGTTGAATAAGTAAACTACAATGTTACGAAATGAAAATCAATTTCAACATAGAGCTAATGAACTAACATGGCTTGCTTCTCAACCTTTAGCTGGCTCTATTTTCGCTTCCAAAACCTCGTTGCTGTATTATCTTTATATAAAAAATAAATAAAAAACTAACATGGCACAATGATTTCTCATATTACATGTATTAAACACATGCAAAATCTGTCCTTAGAACACCCTCAAAATAAATAAATAAATAAAACCCAAAAAGAAAAAGAACATAAGCAAGATTCTCCATCACCGATACTACGGTTCTCTGTTCAAATAACTGATGATTGGATGAAGATGCTTCCCCCTTGCAGCATTTACCCACTTGAAAATCAGTAGACATACAAACAAATTTGTGATTTGATCTCAAGAAATCACAATCAATTTACACAAATGGGTGAAATAAAAGCGACAACAAATACGATTTTATGTCTTTTTGTATATACAGCACACAATATAACTATATAGAATCAGACTTCACAATCAACATTGAGTCACGTCCTACCATAATGACTATACTAATCAAACCACGCAGGTGTGGAATAACAATATCAGATAGATTGATCTCGTGAACAATATCCAGAAGGATCGGAAATGGCGAATTGGGAAGCAATTGCAGTGCAGGGTTTCGTACCTGAGGGGGGAGTGAATTGTTAAACCCTTGTTCCTCTTTCGCTGTTCAAATTTCAGTTGCAATAGGAAAAGCGGTTCGACTTTTGAGAAGTCACTTTCCATTGGGAGTAATGCAAGAATGAATGAAATGTTGGCAAAGTCAGCCCAAAGATTTTTATCTTTTTTATTTGGGTAAATAAATTTTATGCTCCAACTTTACTTTAAATTTTAATGTCATTCATGAATTTTAATTTTTTTTATTTTGATCCTTTAACTTTTGTCAATGTAGTTCGATATTTTAGAATAAGTTAAAAAAATTAATAGTTAATTATACTTTAACTCTTTCAACTATAATTTTGTTTTACTTTATCCACCAAATTAAAAGTCCTTACATTTTATACCCCAATTATGAGAATTTAAGTTCGTATTAATACTATTGACTCCAAAAAAAAAAAAAATTAAACACTTATAGAATTTCTGATCGGATTCAATACAAAAAAAAATTAACCCTAATTAACAAATACAAGTTTAAAAAATCTTCTTGATATTGTTAGGGCTAATAATTTATGGTCTATAAAAACAAGATTTTACGAATCATTTCAATCATGTTCTTAAGCATTTTGAGATGATTTATAACATTTCGTAGTCATGAAATTATTTTTTTTTCTTTGCTTGAGAAATTAGTATAAAATTGACCAAAAAAATTCCTAATTTCAAATTTTATGATGGTTATAATGTAACTATGTTTAGTTGAATGGAGTAAAGTAATATTAAGTATAGTTTAGAAGGTGAAAGTATAAGTAATATTTAATTTTTTTATTTATTATGAAAAGTTAAACCACATTGATTTCTATTTAAAATTTGAAGGGCTCAAACAAAAGAAATTAAATTTGACATTTAAAATCTAAAACAAAGTTAGAGGAACTAAATAATTATTTATCTTTTTGTATTTTAATCAAAAAACAACTTACACTTTAAAACTGATGGTCAATTGTCAATTAATGCGACTGATGACGGCCAACTGGGCTCAATCTCAACGGTGGATCCCAGCTAATTTGACCATTATCAATCGATTATGGATGGTAGCATTTTTCTAATAACTATGTGGGTTCTTATCAACATAAAGATTTTTATCCATTTTATTTTAATAAAAAAAGCATCTCACCCCTGACACCTCATAATAACAATGGGTGTAATGGGCTGGGCCAGTAAAGGCACGACCCATTTAAATGTGGGCCATGACATGGATCTAACCGGGCCTTACGAAGCATGGGCATGACAATGATATCGTGATGAGCTTGCCCACAAGACCCATTGGCGGGCCATGGGACGAGTGACGAGCCTAATAGCTAATTTTGAAGAGAAAAAAAACCTCTACAAGCATCGTTTAATTGAATAATACTTTCTACTATAGGTGTAAAGTGGACTTGACCGACACATGCATGGGCTTTGTACGGTGGGCATGTTGGGCTCAGCAGGTAGAAGGATGGTCCCAAAATTGAACAACCTACCTAGCCTAACACAGCCCTCTTGATTCACCCATTCATAACTTTTAATCAGTTCCATGTTTTCGAAAAGAAAAATGTTACCGTCCACCGGTTTTATTTACTGAATTATTATTACAGATAGATACAAGTGAGTAAATTTCATATTTATTAGATAATGTGAATCTCATTACTTTGTGTCTATTCGTGATGATAATCCGATAAAAAAAGCGGATGACTCTAACATTTCTCTTTCAAAAATTAATACTTAGATTAGATATTCTTCCAATTCTCATCATACATGCCAAATTTCACATCAATTAGGTATCAAAACTCGCCATTTATGTAATCCTTCAAAGTACAGTTATAACGTAAGGGAAAATATGAGTTTATGGTTTAGATAGCTCTTAATCTTGACAAATTTGACATACCATGTACAGTAATCATGAGATGAGTGTATAATGTAACAATTAATTTTGGAAAATATAAATTTATCAAAAATTTATGGAAAATATAAATTTAACAAAAAGTTGTGAAGGGATATAAAAATAAGATATGTTACTCCCTATGCATGTCTTATATGTTTTGTCTACTATGACGAGATATAAAACTCTTTATGGAAACAAACTTTTAATGCACCCATTCCAAACATATAAATTACAAAAATCCCAAAACTATCCCTATATTTCACTTTATTAAATGCATTAACACTCATTTTAAAAGTTTATGTTGTAAACTCATAAGATTAAAATCTCGACTTTTCAAAATGGGATGTTGTTTTGAGCCATCCAGTGGTCAGACTCATTGTCACACTCATTGGGATAATGTTAATAACACTCAACAACAGAGACGGGTGTCTAGTAACCCATTTTCAAACAATAGCTTCTTGTTTTAGCTAATGTGGCAATCGCAAAATGATAAAAAAAAAAAATGCTTTTAATTTGTGACTAGTCATTATTCATGCAACCCATGAAATTTATATAGTTTATGTGGACAGTAACCCTAGATAAACTCAAGGGAATAATCAAACGAATCCTGTAGCCAAAAAAAATAAAATGTTCTTGGCGATCTGATCCTTTGCCATGCGTTGACTTTTAGCTCTAACTAGCCCAACCCACAAATTAAAAGACGATAACCCATAAAATTTTCGTCACTGAAGGCATTGGTCAGACCCAAAACTTCATATTTCATATGTATCTTTTCCGGTGGTGAATTAACAGTCTATTTGGAACTTTGGGAAGAAGGGGCTAAGAGAGAAAATTTTTAAAATTTTTCCTTTCTTTTCTCTTCTCTTGTTTATTTTTACATAAGATAAAAAGAAAAGGAAAAGGGGAGAAAAAAAGTCCTTCCCTTTTTTTGACAAAATCAAATTGGAAAAGGAAAATATTTTTTTTTTATTTTCTTTTGCCTTTCTTTTCCCTCTTCCAGATTCCAAACGGGCTATAGAGGAACAATAGGATTTCTTTTGTCATGATTTGTTTTATTTCTTCATGAATCATCACGGTGTGATCACCCAGGGCTCTATTTTTCATTTTTTAAGCTTCACTGTGCTGTTTAATTCATCATGTAATGAACATCTCACCGTCTCTGTTGGATATATGATGAATATATATACATATATATATATATATATGTATATATATCTTGTAAGTTTGTAACCAACTTTTTAGGTCTACATACATTAATTAGGCTCTCTACATGACCGTGGGCGACACATCTGTTGAGATACACATGCATCCTCATAAACTTCCACTCTCAATAATTTTTATTGACAATCTCGGCTAGGACGATTATTTGTTTCACGGCAAATTGCGTTATATAGGTTTATAGATTTCTTTATAGCCTAATAAGGGTTTTATAACCTGCTTACTATAGGTATTACTCTATCCCCTCTATTCACATAACACTTTCTTTGTGAGGGCAGTGTTTCCACACTGTTTCCAGCTCTGCCCAATACCATGTGAGATTGGTATGGGAAAAAATGGTAATATTTTCTTTTAATTGACTTTACCTCAATTTCTCAACCTTAATCCTAAGTATGAAGTCAGACAAGGATATTAATCCTCCTGAAGAGGATGTTCTTGGCAATCTTACCCTTGCAATACGTTGAGCTCCTGCATGCCCAAGCCATTGGACAAATAAGGCTAAACTCTACCCCGCTTCTAATACCAAAATTACACCCTATGTCTCGCCCCATACTCATGACATGTTGAATTTCTCTACCCCATCCTCGTCTCACTTAAATTAGTCAAAATTCGGGGTGAAACGGGTTGAACTCTCATCTAAAATTTTAAATAAAAAATAATTTTCTAAAAATAAAAACAATGCAAGTTATATAAACACTAATACAATACAAATTTATAAAGGAAGAGACTAAATTTTACTTATCTATACCAAGGATATTTTATTTTAATAAAATATAAAATGAGTATTTAGATATTTTATAATATAATCGAGATGAGGTTGGAGTAGGAGACCTAAACCTTATCTCATCCAAAACCCGCTTTGAGTTACTTTTTTTTTTTTTCATACCCTACTTCTAATCCGTTTATTCATATCCTAAATCCTCCTTTTTAGATACGGTGAAGCAAGATTCAGATTGTTCGGTTTAAGTTGTCATCCCCACTCAAAACCACAAATCAAAGAATGGTTAAGAAGATCACACCATGCAATGAAGCTTGTCTCCTAGTGGTTTGGTAATGTGGGCATTGGTCCACTTCAAATTCTTATTTAGATTCAAGTTGTCATCCCCACTCAAATCCAAAAATCAAAGAATGGTTAAGAAAATCACACCATGCAATGAAGCTTGTCTCCTAGTGGTTTGGTAATGTGGGCATTGGTCGACTTCAAATTCTTATTTAGATGCGGTGAAGCAGAATTCAGATTGTTCGGTTCAAGTTGCCATCCCCAAATCCACAAGTCGAAGGATGGTTAAGAAAATCACACCATCCAATGAAGCTTGTCTCCTTGTGGTTTGGTAATGTGGGCATTGGTGGAGTTCAAATTTAATCACAAGTATGAACAATAGGTCTAGCTCAGTGGTTGAGCTCTATGGACATGCTTATTTGACGGAGGTTCAAACTCGGCTGGCGCAATCCTCTTTTCCCTTTGTCTTGTATCCAAAAAAAAAAATTTATCACAAGTATATGTATTTAGTGGTGAGAAGTAGGACAGATCAAGTGCAGACAGTGGGGGAACCATGGCCCCTCCTACTTTAATAAAATTTATTAGGGCTCTATAAATTTTGAGTATTTATAAAAGAAAAAAGTGTGAGTTGGCCCTCGTCCTTTGATAAAAAATTCGATTGGAACCCTTTAGATTTTTAGTATTTATGAGCAAAAAAGTATGTATCAAAACATTTTACCTTAGTATTCCAAAATTCAAGAATCTTACCTTAGTTCCTCAACAAAATTCAAAATAATTTACCTTGATCTTAAATTTTAAATTTTTTTACATTAGCCTCCCTATAAAAAAAAAACTTCTGATTCCATCCCTAGTGAGAAGACGATGGCTTCCCGTTTGATAACATTGTCAGTTTTTGTTTTTTATTGTGTGTTTTTGCTGTTTATTCTTTTTGTGTGCTTTTTGTGACCTGTTGACGGACATTTGTACGTTACAGTTGTGCCCATTTTGATATTTTTCTTTTTCTTTTTCAGAATTTTATAAACAACTAAAACCAAAAAAACATTAAACAATCATTGTTTTTTAAATTTTTGAAAAAAAATAAAAAAACAAAAACAAAAAATGTTACCAAACAAGGCCTTAATTTGCCATGTTTTTTTTGGCGCTCTACCCTCAGCTCTTTTTTTTTTCTTTATTTATTTTTACGTCTCACCTGTTATTTAATCCCGTAACCCTCTGACGCCTCGTTTGCTTTGCAGGATTGGATAAGCAGTTTCCAGACTAAGAATCCTAAGACTCATTGTCTCTGAATTATGTCTCTGGATTAATAGTCTCTTGTAGTCCTATGTAGTCCATTTGATCCTCATGTGAAACAAACATGGGACAAAATTAGGAGTTATCCTTATGTCTCACATATATGATTTAATATATAATAAAACACACTATATTAATAATAAATAATAAATAATATTGTCTTAATATATTATTGAGTACAAAATATATATTAACATATATATATATATATATAATATATAATATATAAATATGTATTATCAATATAACAGTCATATATACATATATGTACAAATATGATATTAACATATAACATATATTATATTACTAATTTAATACTAATATACACTATATTAATATATGTATAATTATGATATTAATATAAAGCTAATATACATGAATAATATATTAACACATATATATTATATTATGTTATATTATATTATATTATGCTATTATACATAATATAAAAGAATATATGCAAGTTTAAGTAAATGGTATTTTGATCATTACACTATATTAATAATAAATAATATTGTCTTAATATATTAACAGATGCAAAATATATATTAACATATATATATATATATATATATGATATTAACATATAACGTATATTATATTACTAATTTAATGTTAATATACACTATATTAATATATGTATAATTATGATATTAATATAAAGCTAATATATATGAATAATATATTAACACGTATATATTATATTATGTTATATTATGTTATGTTGTTATACATACTATAAAATAATATTTGTAAGTTTAGGTAAATGATATTTTGGTCATTACTCACACACACTTTGTCTCGGAACTATCTGTCACACCTCTACTCCTAGAACTAAATAAGCCTAAATAGTCCCACATATGTTAGATAAATAGTTCGATCCAGACTATTAGCCCGACTATTTTTTTAGAACCAAATATGAAATTATATGAGACTATTAGTCCGGTCCAACTTAATCTTGCTTCGTCCCGCCAAACAAATGAGCCCTGAGTGTCTATGTAGCATAGATGATGAATGTGTTTTGGATGACGATGGATGGATACTTGAAAAGTCCAAGTTCACTTGATCATCACATGAAACTCGCTTTCTTCATTACATTTGCGTATCTCATGCTAGTTCTCTTGTGCACCCAAGCACCCCAACTATCAACAACCACAAGAAATCGGGAAACCACCCCCCCTCCTCTCTCTCTCTCTCAAATGATTGAAAAATATTACCAAAAGATAGCTTTATGAGCTTAAGTGCCTGTTTGGAATTTGGAAGAAAGAATAAAAAAAAAAAAAAACAAAAAAAACAAAGGAAAAAAAAATGAAATTTTTTTTTTTAAATCAATCTATCTCTTTCTCCCTCTTCTTTTCCTCTATTTTTTTTTTTTTGTAAAATCAAACAAAAAAATAATAGCAAACAATAATTTTTCTTTTTTTTTTCCTTTTTCCCCTTCCCTTTTCCAAGTTCCAAATAGGCTTTAAATGAAACAAAACCCGACACGCAAGCTGATCAGAACAAAAAAGAATCAAGCACAATATGTGATTGGGAGGTTGGATTTTAGTTTGCACAGGACTATCTTCTAAATACAGATAAGTTTCAGTGATAGGATATAACTAACTATACTATTCAGATTTAAGTTTTATGCGAAATCCTAACTATTCTATTCAGATTTAAGTTTTATGGAAAATTCATCTAATACACAGAAAGTAGAACTCATAAAACCAAGGATTGTACTTAGAGATGACAAAAAAATTTGATATCTCAGGTCAGCGCCTCGCCCCCGATTGAGATGAGTATGTGATGATATTAAGTGGGGTCTAGTCAAATTTGAGGACAATGTGCAAAATAACTCGTCTTGTGCCGTTTATACATATATATATATATATATATTAACTATATAAATAGTATATATATTTTTTTTATCTACGTCGTGAGGATGGAGGAGGTGTTAACCGAGACTGGATAGGGGCCACCATAGCGTTGGGGGAGGGGAGAAGAGATGGATAGGATCTTCTAACCCAAATCAGCCATGTTACCATCCCATCTTCTCACCGCTTTCTCCTCTAAAGTCATGACACTATGCAGTTGTTTAACGTCTGTTGGTCACAAAGACAAAATTATAGAAATTAAAATAAATAATAGAAAATAATGAATCAAATAATAGAAAAACAAACGTGACCCTCCCCCCAACTAGATAACAGCCACGACCGCAAGGCGTAAATGAAAGGAAAAATGTGAGAGACAAATAGAGAGGGAAAAAAAAACTAAAGATAAACTAGCTACCGAACTAAATAAGTAGACTAAACTAACTGTATAAACTAGTTGGGTGTTGCTTCTACTCAAGCAATAGTGGATCCATAAGATCCACACGTTCAATCAAACTTACAAAATTCTCTAAGTAGGGCTTCAGTTTTGCCTATTGACTTTAAAAACATTCTCATTATTGGAATTCTCAATTTCTACTGCTCCATGTGGTGACACATCTCTTACTAGATAAGGTCCAAACTACTTACTCTTCAATTTGCCCGGAAACAAGTGTAATCGAAAATTGTAAAATAGTACTTTTTGACTGACATGAAAAGACTTACGAAGGATGCTTTGGTCATGGAATATTTTCATCTTATCCTTAGAGACCTTTGCATTCTCATAAGTATCAGTTCTGAGTTCTTCAAGTTCATTGAGTTGTAACTTCCGAGTTTGGCTGGCCGCATCTATGTTCTCATTAAATTGGCGAATGACCCAATAGGCTTTGTGCTCAATTTTCGCCGAAAAATGACATGATTTTTCATACACAAGCCTATAATGAGAAGTACCTAACACAGTTTGTAAACAATTCTATAAGCTCAGAGTGTATCCACTAATCTAAAAAACCAGTCCTTACGGTTATGATTAATAGTTTTCTCAAGAATGTTCTTAATCTTCCGGTTAGCTAACTCAACTTGGCTATTAGTTTGGAAATGATAAAGTGTACTAACCTTGTGAACGATCTCATACTTTCGCATTAACATTCCAACGGGTTTATTGCAAAAGTGAGTGCCACCATCACTAATGACAGCATGAGGTATATCAAAACGAGAAAAGATATTCTCCTTTAAGAACTTGACCATAACGCGGTGATCATTGGCACGAGAAGCAACGATTTCCACCCATTTAGACACATAGTCAATGGCCACAAGAATGTAAAGGAATCCAAACGAACTAGGAAACGGTCCCATGAAATCAATACCCCAACAATCAAATATCTCAAGAGTAAGAATGGGGTTGAGGGGCATTATGTGTCTTGTAATCATACTTCCTAATTGTTAACACTTATCATAGGATCTGCAAAAAGTATGAACATCACAAAACATAGTGGGCCAATATAAGCCAGATTGCAGAATCTTTGCAATCATCTTTTTTGAACTAAAGTACCCACCACAAGTGTAGGAGAACAAAACTCCATGACAGATTGAAACTCATTGTTAGGGATACATCGACGAATTATCTGATCGGACAATATTTGAACAAGTACATATCATCCTAGAAGAAATACCTCACATTTCTAAAGAATTTTCGTTTATCTAAGTAAGACCAGTGTAACGGTATCTTACCAGTAACCAAAAAGTTGGCTATATCAACGAACCATAGAACAGTTGCTTGAGAAAGTGCTTGGATTTGAAAAAGATACTCATCCAAAAAATACTCATTGATAGGAAAATTATCTTTGGCTTCTCCATCAGTAAGAAGCCATGATAAATGGTTAGCAACTACATTTTTTACCATTTTCTTATTTCGAATTTCAATATGGAACTCCTGTAACAGAAGAATCCAACGGATGCAGCATGGCTTTGCATCAGCTTTGGTAAGCAAGTACTTTAGTGCAGAATGGTCAATATATATGATGACTAATGACCCCATCAAGTACGATCGAAATTTATTTAATGCAAAAGCGACAACAATGAGTTCCTTTTTAGCTGTGGTATAGTTTAATTGGGTTTCATTCAAGGTTTTGCTTGCATAATAGATAACATAAGGTTTCTTGTCCACTCTCTGTCCTAAAACTACTCAGTTCTAGTAGTAGGTAGTTTCTGGATCAGTTCAACTTTGGCTTTATGTCACACCCCCAACCTAAGCAGGCATCATTAATGTCACATTATGAGGGGTGTGATCGCACAGATTACCTTATTTGTAAGCGATACCTTAACAACAATCCCAAGAGACAAGTACTAAATAATAAAACATGCAACGATAAACATAAACCATAAATTAAACTCATTTACATCTCCAATTGAAAAATAAACAAACTTCTCAGAGTCTTTTACTATTAACATACATTAAAAGAAAACATAATACAAACATAAATCTCAGTCCTGAGATCTCATATAAAACCCGACATGACATTGTAAATACAATGGTAAAAGCTTTTCCAATCCCTGCCATGCAACATTCTGATACAACCATGAAAGCCACCACGGCTAAGACCAAGACTAAAGTGAACCGGACCTCCATCTTTAACTCACCTGCCAAAACAACCTATATGGGCATGAGGTAAAAGTCAACGTGTTTATAATAGATAATCAAGTTCATAAAGAATAATATATAAACATCTACGATGCATATCCGTGAAGGAGGGATAAAAATGCAAAGGATGTGTCATCCACATGTGCACACAAGTTTAAATAACGTTGGTCCAATATATCGATGACTTGTTATCAAGGAATGCTCATTGTGGCACCCTTAGGCTAGTCCACAGTGACTAAACCTTGGTTAACCCACCGTGATTAATTCTCTCCAATGCAATGCAAAGCATACAAGATGAATGGTATGCAATGCCGCTTTAAGCAACCATGTTAGTTTCGTAACCGCATTGTATAATTCATCAAGAAATTAATGAACATAAACCATCATTTATAGATAATACTCTAACACCAAGTATGCACCTTAAGCAAGTTAAGTGGATGCAATACAAATACTAAAAGACAACTCCACCAAACCCCCAAAGCAATGCAACAATTTATGAATTCGAGGGTTCAACTTTAAACTTATAATCTATAAGGTTCAACTTAAAAATATAATTTATAAAGAATTAGAGTACAAATTTTTGATAAGTAGAAAGGTCTATAAGACTATTTTCCAATGCTTCAAATGGTGCATCAATCCTAGTTTTCTAGAGTAAGTTATGCTCATTTTACTAGAGAGTGTTAGAAGAGCGTTGGAAAGGGCATCAGATAAGCGTCAGGATGACCCGAAGCCATTTTTTGGCCTAAATTCAAGCGTAAGCAAGGCGTCAAAAAGGGCAGCAGGACGACTCGAAGCCATTTTTGGCCTAAATTCAAGCGTCAAAAATGGGTTAGGAAGCCATTTTTGGCCTAAATTCAAGCGTCAGAAAGGCGTCAGGATGACCCGAAGCTTTTCCAACCACCAACCCTCGAGCATGACTCTCCAATCCAAGGTTTTTTTCAACTCCAACCCACCCTAACACTTCACATAAGCTCACCAAAGACTCCAAAATACAATACCAAACTAGAAATAAGATCAAGGACAATAAAAAACATGTTCACCAAGATGATTCAAGGCTTTCACCATGAAAACTCTCACCCACCTTCTCTTCCATCACCTCCCTCTAATCCCAATGATATGAAAATATGCTAACATACAATAATCCATGCAAATAATGAAACCAACAATAACATGATAAAATCTCACCTCAATTAATGAAGACAAGATGAATATAGGCTTTTCCCCTTGAATTCTCTTTTTTTTCCTCTATTTTCTTTATCTCGCCTCTTCCTTCCTTTCCTCCTAACCAATTCCCCTATCAAGCACCTCAATTACTACACAACCTCCTCTTTTTTCTCTCCTCTCTTGGCAGCCAATTTAGATACAATGGTGTATCTATCTTTACACTTGTCACAAACACACATTTCACTAGGTTAAGCACACATCTAGGTGTCTCTCTCACACACACACCCAACTTCCACCCCCTCCTTCACTAATCACTAACTTAACATAATTAATTATGATTAGTTTAATTAAACATGATTACTATAAAATAATTCATGTGATTAATTAAGCTAATTAACCATAGATGAAGCCCACTAATCACCCTTTAATCTTACTTAAAAATATAAAGATTTCACCATAACTCACACATGTTAAAACATATTAAACAAGCATCTCAATTAGTATAAATACCTTATAAAATGCATTGAAATTAAGCTAAGAATAAAGTTAAGAGAGTCAGGGTCTCATTCTTTATCTACCTTAGTCCCTTTGCTAGACACAATGTGCCTAAGCACATAAAGTGACACTTTTCCCAGTTTAGGATAAGGTTACTCTCCTCACATCTTTTTAACACCATCTCGAGATGTTCCAAACAACTCTCATAGGTATCTCCATACACAGAAAAATTATCTATGAAAACCTCCAAGAATCTCTCCACCATATCATTAAAGATACTCATCATGTACCTTTAAAAGGTGATCGGTGCATTGCATAAACCAAATAACATTCTTTTGTAAGCATAAGTACCAAAAGGACATGTGAAAGTCGTTTTATTCCGATCTTCTATGGCAACTTCAATTTGATTGTACCTAGAGTAAAAAGTCGGTCCTACCACTCGTTCTAAGACTTGGTCCAAAAATAAGAGTGGGAAGTGGTCTTTCTAGTAATAACATTCAGTCAACGGTAGTCAATACACATGCACCACCTAGTTTGAATCCTAGTAGGCACTAGTTCATTTTTCTCATTTTGAATTATCATGACTCCAGATTTTTTAGGAATAACTTGGGTTGGACTAACCCACTTTGAATCAGAGATGGGGTATATGATACCCGCATCGAGAAGTTTCAGTACTTCTCCTCTCACAACTTCTTTCATGTTGGGATTTAAACGCCTGTGCATTTGACGCACCGGCTTAGACTCTTCCTCAAAATATATGCGATGTGTGCATATAAGAAAACTAATGCTATGAAGGTCTATAATGGTTCAACCTAAGGCTTTTCTATAATTTTTTAGCACTTTCATAAGACTTTTTTCTTAGCCTTCAAACAAGTTAGAGGATATAACAATTGGATAAGACTCACTTTCACCAAGGAATACATACTTCAATGTAGATGATAAAGGTTTTCTTTCTGGAATGGGTGCTTTTTGTTAAGAAAGGATAGGCTTTATGACATTAGGAATTAGAGGCTCAAATGATGGGGTTCAGTGACCCACTTGCATACATTGTTCTCTCTCTATCCTTCTAAGAATTATGTCTCTAGATTTGACATAGTCACAATCTAATCGGTCATGTGGCTTGCTCATTTTTACAGACATTACACATGGTTAGGAATGGTCGTCCTAAGATAACAAGAATTTGGAAATGAGCACCAATGCTCTCAACCGATTGTGTATTTGACACAATAAAATTCACTGGATAGTAAAACTTATCTATTTGAATGAGAATATCCTCCACAATACACCTAGGAATCTTAATAGATCTATCAGTTAGTTGCAAGGTAACACGTGTAGGACGCAACTCACCTAATCAGAGTTGTTAATAAACCGAATAAGGAAGTAGATTGACATTTATTCATAGATCAAGAAGGGCTCAATCTATCTTGCTTCCCCTTATTGTACATGAAATAGTAGAACAGCCAGGGTCCTTATACTTCGATGGGGACTTGCATTGCAAAATTGTACTCTGGCTCTCATTCATAAAAGTTATTTCTTTGACATGCAATCTCCTTTTTACAGTACACAAGTCCTTCAAGAACTTAGCACAGAAGGGAATTTGTTTAATGTCATCTAAGATTGGAATGTTAACCTTGACTTGTTTAAACACTTCATAAATTTTAGAATTCAGAAGCTCATGTTTTGGTTTAACCAATCTATGAGGAAACGGGGCATATATTTAAACATCAATACCCTCATCTTCAGATGCTCTAGTTTACTTTAAAACTGGCTCAACTTTCTTTTTCTCTTTCTCACTCTCATCTTTTTCTCTTTCTCGTTCTCTCATATCTCCATTCCCTTCATTACTAACCTTAAGAGTTTCCTTTCTAGGTGGAATGGTTTTATCAATAATTTTTTCACTCCTTAGAGTTGTGTTGGATTAGACTTGTTCATTATTAGATTGAGGATCAGTCCTCACTTCGGTCATGTTTACCTGCTTTGTGGGATTTGGATTTGGTTGTGGTTGAGATGAAAATCTCCCCGACACTTGTTGAGTCAAAGTTTGTGTCAAGTTAGACATTTGCTTTGCTATGTCCTCTAACATCCTAGTATGTTGGTTTAACACGTTGTTCTGCCCATTCACCCTATTATTGACTTATCTCATATCGTTTATCAATTGATGAACATTATCTTCTAAAGGTCTATTATAAGGAGGTTGATATGTATTAGGTTGGGGTTGAAAAGGTATGGATTATTGAGCTTAAACAGGTTGGGATTAGAAAGGTTGAGGGTTTTGAGGCCCTCTTTGGAATGCTTAAGGATTTGAAGGACCTCGTTTCTCCACCCAAAGCTTGGGTGATTTCACCATCCAGAGTTATATGTGTTCGAGAAAGGGTTCCCCCCAACTCGTTGGTCACTATATGTACCCCGATATTGGCCAACCGCATTGGTTTGGCCATGCAAGGCCTTTTTGAAACCTGGTATAATTGGACATGTAGCAATTGCATGTTCAATTATACCACACATTAAACAACTCTCTTTCTTGAGAGACTCACTATTCATAACATTGCCCTTACTTGTCTCTATGGCTTCTAACTTTCGGATAAGTGCAACTATTCTAGCATTTAGATCATCCACTTGATTAAGCTGAAATGTTATCCTAGGCTAAGACTCGTGATTTTGGGTCCCAGTTGTGGCCCAATCTCTAACCAAATTCGCTAAGTAATCAAAGAAGTCATATGCTTCAGATGGGTTTTTGTCATACAAAGTCTCTGTGCACATAGATTCAATGAATTACTTCAGTTGTAGAGTCAATGATGAATAGAAAATATTTATGATATGCCAATTGGAGAAACCATGATGTTGACAAACACTCAACAAATCTTTGAATCTCTCCCAACATTGAAAGAATGATTCACTAGACAAATGGGCAAATTGAGAGATTTGGCGATGAATCGCCTCAATTTTATGCTCAAGGAAAAAATTTTCCACGAACTCCATAAATGAATAGATCTAGGCCTCAATAAATTGATCCACGTCTTAGCCTTGTCTTTGAGAGAAAATAAGAATAGTTTCAGAAGTATTACTTCCCTTGAATAAGAATTATCGAAGAACATAAAGTATACGTCCTCAAAATCTTTGATATATTTATATGATTTTTTAGAATCCAAACCATGAAATGGATTTATAAGCTGGATCATTCCCGACTTTAAAGTCATCGCTGCTTGATACGGGAGAAGAACAATACAAGAAGTAGAAGCTTGACTACTATGATTCAGATAATCCTTAAGAAATCTATGGGGAGGATCACTATGTACATTCCCACCTTCAGGTCCATTATTTGGATTTGGCAGGTTGGGTTTCACATGTGGTGCAACATCAAATTCTTTCGCCATTGAAAAAGGACTAGGATCTCGGTTAACTAACTGAATATTTGGAATAGGAGTCCTAAATGGGAAAATAGTACGGTAAATGGGAGAAACATCACCGGACGAGCCAATTAATTACAAACGATTATGTACATCCCTAATGAAGTGTGACATGCAAGTCTACATACCTTATAGGGAATGACATATATTAACTCTTCCCGAAACAACAACACAATTAAACACTAAAAAGAAAACAAAAACAAAGAAGTACAACAATATACTAAAATACCTGCACACAAAAACAACAAAAGAAACAAAAGTTAATCCGTTAGTAAAATGTTAGTAAAGAGTTAGAGAGTTAGTAAATAGTTAGATGGTTACTACACCGAGGGCACCGATTTAAGTAGGCAATGAATCAACCCGAGAAGTAAACCATAAAGAAAGAAAAATAATAAATAAAAATAAACTGAAAGTAAAGTGCATAAAGTAAAATGTTAGAATGGTAACCAAAGTAGGTTATCTACTAAATAAAGAAAAATGTTAAATAGTTTGATGAAAAATAAAAATATAAAATATGGTAATCAATTTGAATGGTTTTGTCCAACAATAGACGAGTCTACCAACCAAAGAGGTTAACCACAAAAAAATAGATAAATAAAAATAATGAAACATATACAAATATACAAGTTAGTAATGGTATTATTTTTTTTTATTTTCACATATTTTAATTAAGCCGTTCCCCGGCAACGGCGCCAAAAATTGACTTGATCTACTTAATACACCCAAGAGCAGGTGCGACGAAGTAGTATTCAATAATAACTGGGTAAGAACGGGGTCGAACTACAGGGAATGATTATCCAAACATACAAAGTTTAAGCCAGAATTCACTCACAGTAAAAAATTAGATACCGACTAAGCCATGGTAAACACCGTAGCATTGTAATGGCTTCAGGGAACCTAAGCTAACACGTTTGAATTCTACCATGAACAATGTCGATGAGATCTGGACAATTGGTGTAAAAAAAAATCAAATAGTAATCAAAATAAAATAGTTTGTTTTGGGAGGTTTGATGATTGTTGAATTAGACTTTAAATTAAACTTAATAAAACAGTCTTGGATCCAATTGATCCAATCACCCGATTCACTCAAAATTTCAACAGAAGTTTTGTAATTCAAATCATTAGTTTCGTCTTGAGCTTTTAATTTGAAAGATTTAACGATTAAAATAAAATTTAATAATAATTAAATATAGAATAATAAAATTAAAGCCATAAATTCATACCATCGATTTGTGCAATAATTATACCAAATTAAAATTTGTGCATAGAAATTATCAAACTTAGTCAAGAATATAAGTTTTCTTAAAGATTTAGAATTTAATTATCAAGAATTAAAAAAATTTAAAGATAAATAATGAAAATCGAATTACCTCCGTTGATATCTTAAGATTATTGGATGATCTTCACAATTGACTCCAAGAAAAAAAAAAAACTTACTACTCATAGCAATGAAAAGGCTTGGCTTGAAAAAAAAAATGACTTCATAAATAATTAGAAACTCCTACATATATCTCTTTCTTTCATTCTCTCAAGCTCCCTCCCTCTTCACTCTTGGTGTTACTATTTATAAACTCACAAGATGAAATAATCCATTCCCTACAATGACGCATTATTCTTTTTTTTAATTATTAATTTCTTCTTTTGTTTTCTTTCCATGTCAATTGCCATGTGAATTACCTTCTTTTCATGTGAGTTTGCTCCCTCTTTTATCCAAAAGCAAAAACATGCCTTGTTTGTTTTGGTAGAGTTGTTGAAAAATAGATGTTTGTCCATGTGAGTGGGCTCCAATCAATGAAAACTTATTCTTTCTATGTGAGTTTGCTCCCTCTTTTATTTAAAAACCTACAAAATGCTCCACAAAATTTGTTATGATTAAAAGTAAATTAATTAAAACTATTTATAATTATTTTAATGCTAGCAAACACAAAGTTAAGAACTTATAATTACATGTTTACAACGTAATCACACCCCTAACTTACTTTTTAATAGTCTCTAACAAAATAAATAAACACACTTAAAAAGATATACTCTATTTTTATAAGGATCACGCTTAAAAAAATTTATTGGAACTCTTTAAATTTTGTGTATTTATGAGAACAATAGTATATATCAAAAAAGTTTACTTTGGTCTTTTAAATTCAAGAATCTTACCTAAGTTTCTCAACAAAATTCAAAATGATTTACCTTGATCTTAAAATTTAAAATTTTTTACATTGGTCCCTTCTTAACAAAATTTCTGATCTTATGAGAAAAGAATGACTTAGTTTGCCATGATTTTTTGGTGCTCGACCCTCGGCTATATATATATATATATATATTTATTTATTTTTTATTTTTATGCCTCACCTGTTGTTTAATCCCGTAACCATCTGAGTGTCTATGTCGCAAAGATGATGAATGTGTTTTTGATGACGATGGATGGATACTTGAAAGTTGAAAAGTTCAATTTCACTCGGTCATCACGTGAACCTCGCTTTCTTCATTTTACATTTGCATATCACCGTGAGTGTTGCTAATATTGCTTTGTCAACTATCAGCAGCCACAAGAAGTTGGGAAACCTCTCTCTGTTTTGTCAACTATCAACAACCACAAGAAGTTGGGAAACCTCTCTCTGTTTTGTCAACTATCAACAACCACAAGAAGTTGGGAAACCTCTCTCTCTCTCATTTGTGATTGAAAAAGATTACCAAAACATAGCTTTCTGAGCTAACGAACCTGTTTAGAACTTCAGAGAGGGAAGGAAAAAAAAAACAAGAAAGAGACAATGAAAAAAATAGAAAGTAAAAAAGAAGAAATTTTTTTGAATTAATTTATCTTTTTCTCTCTATCCGATCCTTCCATTTTTTTTTTTTTTTTTGTGAAACCAAACAAAAAATGATAGCAAACAGTGATTTTTCTTTTATTTTTCTTTCCTCCCCTTCTATTTCCCAAATTCCAAATGGGCTGTAAATGAAGCAAAGCCAAGCACGCAAGCTGATCAAAACAAAACAAAGTTAAGGACAATATGTGATTGGGAGGTTGGATTTTGGTTTGCACAAGACTATCTTTCAAATGCAAATAAGTTTCAGTGGTAGGATAGAACTAACTATACTATTTAGATTTAAGTTTTATGTGAAATCCATCTAATACACAAAAAAGTACAACTTATAAAATCAAGTGTTGTACTTAAAAATGGCAAAATAATTTGACATCTCAAATCTCCGCCTCATCCCTATTGATACGGGTATAGGGTGATATTAATTAAGTTTGGTCGGATTTGAGAGCCACCATAACGAGGAGAGATGGATAGAGTCCCTTCATCCAAATCCGTCATGTTAACATCCCTAGACTGCATCTTTTCACCGATTTCTCCTCTAAATGCAATCAAGTAATTTGTCCAGATTTAATCAACGAAAATTGAGGGACTCATAATGAACCACTGCAACCAAAGTCGTAAGGACCAGCCACGGTCCAATTCATTTTTCATTTAGTACATCCTATTGTTTGTTTCAATCCCAACCGTGATGGGTTATACAATAGGGGTAGCCGTAATTCACTTCGATCAGAAAACTTGATGACCTTTCAGAAACCTGTGCTTGATCTATGAGTACACGAAGGAAATTTTGGGCCGAAACAAATTTTGAACCAAATGCACTCCTTTCACAAATCTTACTTCTTTCTTTCTTTTTCTTTTTTTAATTTTTTTAATTTTATACATTAGAGAACCAAAACACAGAGGAGAGGAAGAATGAGTCAAACACGATTACAAACATGCATGGGAGCTCCATAATTCACAAATCCTACTTATACAAACTATGCTGAAAAATGATGCACGTTATCCTATTCTCACTGCTAGACACAAGGATGGCAACGAGTCGGTGTGGGACAAATTTGCTTAAACCATACCCTGACCCTAATAAGAAAATCCCCTCACACCTCGTCTCGTACTTGTTACAGTTTAAATTTTACAATCCCAAACCCGTTTATGTTTAAATCGGGTCGGGTCGTATTAACTCTCATATATATCTTATATTTTTGTTTAGTACATAGACAATATGTTGCACAGAAATCTATATGAGATGTGATTACACCCTAAAAGTGTAATCGTAGGCTCTTAATTCACACCTTGTTAGATTATATTAACGTTAATTTTCTTATTTTAGTTAGATATTTGTTTAATTGTGTTTTGTGTGTTTTGTAGGTTATAGGAGCTAATAAAGGCAAAAATAAAGCAAGAATAATCAAAGTGGATTCAAGGCGAATAATTTAGTTATGAAAATTCAGACCTATCTTGGTATTTTGGCCATATCTTTTTACTCCAATCTCTGATTGAGCTGATTTTTGTGCCATTGGAAAGAAAACTTCAAGAGCTACAACTTTACCTCTAATGTGCATCGGCTGAATTGGCTTCTAAGGTGGTCAAAATCAAGTTTCAAGGTGGATAGGTGAATAGTACCCTATCGATCGGTTTGGCAAACTTCAGAAAGGGCATTTTACCGATCGATCGACCGTTCGATTGGTGAACAGTGCCAATCGATCGGTGAACAGTGACCGATCGATCGGTGAATAGTGCCCGTGGATAGTGAATAGTGAACAGTGACCGATCGATCGGCCGTTCGATCGGTGATCAGTGCCGATCGATCGGTCGATACAGATCTGGAGCTTAAAAGCTGTGTTGTTCGAAAAAAGGAGAGGAAGATTTTTTGGGTTTGTAGCAGCCAAGGGG
The DNA here is from genome assembly GCA_033060915.1 of Euryodendron excelsum. Lineage (NCBI taxonomy): Eukaryota > Viridiplantae > Streptophyta > Magnoliopsida > Ericales > Pentaphylacaceae > Euryodendron > Euryodendron excelsum. The sequence continues at coordinate 32,083,161 of CM065398.1, forward strand.
GTGGCGTGAAAAGCTCCTCCAAGGTTGGTTTTTATGTTTTTGTGTATTTTAGCTTAGATTTATGTTTGTAATGTTAATGTAGGAGTAGAAATTGTAACTTTCTTACATTGTAATTTATTTTCCTTCACTTTCTTGCCATTTTCTCTCACTTTCTTAGCAACCAAACACTAGTTTTACTTAGTTTAATGTTTGATTTACCTTCATTTATACTCTTTATTATGAATTCTAGTAGCTAAACATCTCTTAGGTGTGATTGTGAAGATCCACCAAAGATTTTTAAGTATTTCAATGGGGATTCATGAATTTCAAAGTTTTATTCATAGATTTGTATAGTTCTATTTGGTTGGGTGTTGGATTTGTTCGAAAACTTAGATTCATAACTCATTTGGTAATATTTATGCACAATTCAACAATTTGTATAAATCTTGCACATTTATAAGGTTTGTTTCTAGGGTTCTATTAATTGGTTTAATCCCTACACTCAACTAAATATGAACTCAAGGTTTTACGGTCAAAATATTCCGAATCAAGAATCCACGGTGTGATTCTTGATTTGAGTTATAAAAATCCTCTATTGAAATTCTTGTTGTGAATTAGTGGATTGAATCAATCACATCCAAGCTTTCCATTTTAATTGCTTTACATTTAAATCAATTGCCTAGTTAGTTGCTTTAATTTTCATTGCATTAGTTTAGTAAATCAAAACCCCATCAAAAACTTAAAGATTTTCGGTCATTTTATTTTTCCTTTTATTTTAGATCCAATTCCCCACATAATTGCAATTCGATCCTAGGCTAGATTAGTGTGAGTTGAGTGCTAGAGTCTATATTTGGCTAGGTTTCTTGGGAGAGAACGTTACCGGATTACCGGTTTATACTTCATCGCGACCCTTGTACTCTTGCGGGGTACTAACTCCATTTTGTAGTTTTCGGAGCGAGTCAAAATGTAATAAATAGGAATAAACAAGCACAAAACACAAGGATTTAACGAGATTTAGCAGTCAGGGACATCGGAGTTCTCCCTTATTAGTTCTAAAGAAAAGTGTTACAACTGATTAGGGTTACACGAATTTAAATGAAATTCTAATCTTAGATACAATGGCAAAATTCACAAAATACCCATACCATACCGTAGCCCCCCGCACCCCCTACCTATTATTTCGACCCAGGTGAAAAAAAAGCTGGATTACCCATCATAAGCTCCACTCCACTCGATGAGCTCCATTGTTCTCGAACTTAGTATCAACAACATGAGCTACTAACTCCAATACAATATTTTTCTCGTCTCACATATTTTTGAAAAATAAAAATTAATTTACATAATAAGAGGTGGACAATCCTGTGTTATACAAACTCTTTACATATACTAAGTGGTATTTATGAATTATTATATGATAAAGGTATTATAGTTATTTTGGTACATAGTTGCGTTAGGGTTGGATCTTGTTCTTTCTCACACACCCTTTGTTAGGAACTTGACCAATATGCCAAAAGACCCTGGTCTAATGGAACGCGTAAGATCAATTCCTATATCCCATCCTATACCGAAATAGCTCAACTCATGTCTCATACCATAGGTCATATATATCTTATGGAGATTAGAGGTTTGGTTGGATTGAAATCGCTTAACTTGGTGAAAATTATTATGTGGAGATTAGAGGGTGTAAGCACCCCATTTTTGCCCGCTCGACAATCTCTTACCCGACCAGATCCAATTTTCAAACATCATAACATATATGGGCCCCAGACAGCTCTTTCAAACTTCAATCTAATCAGATGGTCGCTTCTCCAACTCACAAGGCCCAATTGAAGCTGAAAAGACTATCTTGCCCCTAGGCATTCCAGGCAGCTTTCCGAGACCGGGCAGTCTTGAGAACCAACACCATCTAGGTAACCTCCTGAGATCGGGTGATCTCGGGGACGAACACCTTATCAAATTCCAGAAAATTCACTTCTAGCGCCTATTAGCCCGCTAATGTAGAATGTCCGTCATTTGGTAGTTTTCTAAAACCAAGCGTTCTCAAGGACCAACACTACCATCATAGGTAGCTTTCTTAGACTAGACGTTCTCAAAAACCAACACCACTCTACAAGTAGCTCTCTGAGACCAAGCACTCTCAGGGACCAACACCGCACAGGCAACTTTTCTAGACTGAACGGTCTAAGGAACCAACACCTAGGTCAACACCGACGCATGCAAGCCCAACTCGGTGAAAAATGACCAAACCTACCTCTTGGGCCTCTAGGCACGTCTTGAGAAAGTTCAAAATCCCTCAAGACAGTAAGTCCACCTTTCCAAAGTGATCTTAAATAGTTAGGCGTACTAAACACGCCATCTTGTCCAAGTCCGGTCCCATTCCGGTCAATTCTGGTCAAAATGACCATTTTACCCCTAGCAGAAAAAACTACATCGAAATTGCACCGGCCCTAGGTATTGAACGACAGGTCTCATCATACACCCCTGTTTAACCCAAGGTGAACCTCACAACACTAAACGCTCTTGACTCAACGAAAGTCCCCCTGGAACGTCTCACAAACGCTTCGCCAAGGTTGTCTTTTCTCTCAATTCCCTAGTAATAATGCACCATCAAATGACTTGAGAAATGCATAAACCAAGAAATTCTTGAAAGCTCGTCCATAGATCTTTCCATCGATATGGCTCGATAGGATAGATCACTTCCTGAAGCCCCTCATCACATAGGTTAAAAATTGCCACTTTCAGTAATCCCTAGAGCATTTCACAGACGCTCTGCCAAGGTTGAATTTTTCTCCAATTCCCTTATTATAATGCACCGTTAAACGACTTGAGAAATGCATAAATTAGAAAATTCTCAAAAGTATTTCCAGAGTACTTTTTATTGGTACAATCTGATTGAAGAGATCGCTTTCCGAAGGTCCCGATCACATAGCCCACAGACAGCTACTTTTGAACACCCGCAGAGCGTATCATAGATGTTCCAGAAAACTATGTTTTTATGCCCACTTTTCAAGATGATATCTCACTCTTCTGAACACCTTTCAAGCTTTTTGAGAATTCAAAGTTATTGAGAAATACTAAAAAAAACACCATGAATGCAACTGACTTCCCCGAATCTTTTTTGATTTGCATAATTATTGAGGCAAAATTTAAAGGAACATTTTCAGCGGCGGAGCGTATGCTACATGCGCCAAGATTTTGATCAGGTCGATCAAACTTTGTTTAGCCCTTAAAATTTAGCCAGTACAATGGGTGCCACAAGGTATTTTGTCAGTGAAACAATACTGGCACATGTAGCGCATATGTTAGGGCAAATTTTGCCTAAGCGCATGTACTATACCCGCCAGTCTTCTCCAACTTTGCCTATAAATACAGGCCTCTCCCTTTACATATTTCAGGATCGAAATTGATAGCGAAACTCTGCTAAAACTGCTCCAGAATCTCAAATTCATATATACATCTCACACTTCAAGCACTTAGACTAGATTCTATCTCTCCCTAACCCATATACTACACTTATATAGCCTTTAATGTCATAGAAGACCTCATTTCAGCCCCTTTAAGCCTCTTCAAGGCTATTCAAACTCAAGTCAAGGCATCCATTAAGGTTTGAAAGTATTTGAAAGCAGAAGGTAGTATTCTCTTTGCATTTTTGTAACCCCCACTCCTTTTTTCTCTCTCCTAGTCTACTTAGACTGTTCTTTATTTTAAACCCCATCTTTTACCCTCCTTTCTTACATGCTTGAAACAAGAAAGCTCTTAGTTCATGCTTAGAGGAAAGTTTGTGAGAGCCACCATGTAGGGAACTTCTCACAAACCTAATTTAAGATGGCATGGACTTAGAGCAATCTTGCTATGCGATAAAGCCTCTAGCCTTGTATGATTTCATGACCCTTTGCATATAATTATTTTGTTCATGTTTTGCATATTTGGCTTTATTTTCATGTTTCCAAAACCCTCACTATTTCTTTTCTATATCTCCATATTCAAAAGATTCCCTAAAAATGTTGCTAGAGTTGGTTTCTTGAAGTTTAGGTTAAACCCTCAATTTCTACACCTTAGAAAATCTCTTCAAGTCCCTTGACTTTATTTTGCAACCCTACATTTCATGGCTTTTCAAAGTTGTGCTAAAATGGCTTTCAAACCCTCTTCTTCTATGTTGATTTCCAAGGATTTTATACTCTTAAACTTTGTGATTGAAATGGACCCTTGGAATCCTCTCTTGAGTGGTTTCCCCATTATCTTGACCATATGAACCTTAATTCATTAGAGTTGGTTCTATTCACTTCAAAATGGTTTTTAAAACAATTCATCTCAAAAAGGATTCTCAAAATTGCACTCTGTTTAACTTGTATAAAAATGATTTCCCTAAATCATCATTCGCACCTTGATTTTTAGAAGTTTTGCTCTCTTGAATATTGTGGTTGGAATGGTCCCATAAAGTCCTCTTTGAAATGGTTTCCTTCAAATCAACCATACGAATCCTTATTCTTTAGAGTGGTCTTCAACTTCTTAAAAGTGGTTTTCCAAAACCAATTTTCAAATGATCATTCTCTTTAATTTTCAAGTCTTTAAAACTACCTATTCAATGTTGATTTTCACAAGCTTTGCTCTCTTAAGTTTGTGGGTGAAATGGTTTCAAGGTAACTCTCTCTTGAGTGGTTTCCAAATATCAATCATATGGCCCCAACACACACTTAAGTGATTTTCATAAAATGGTTTTCAAAACCCACTTTCAAATTTCATCTATAAAACCAACTTTTCAAAACCCTAGTTCAAAACCACCTTTGAAAACCAACTTTCTAACCCTAGGTTAACTTGACCCTAATTGTCTAACTTTAGGTTAACCTAGCTCAAGCTAGTCAACCTTAGGTTAATCCAACCCTAGGTTAACCTAACCGAGTTAGTTAACCCTAGGTCACCTTCTCCTTAGGTTAACTTAACTTTAGTTAGTTAACCCTAGGTTAGCCTAATCTGAGTTAGTTAACCATAGGTCAACCCAAACTAGGTTAGTAAGTTTCAAGGTTCCAATTCAAGGATCCCTTTTCAAATGATTTTTCAACTCAAAAACTGTTTTAGTAAAATACTTCCAAACCATTCTATTCTCCTGAGATTTCAAAAATTAACTGCAAAACTTTTTCAAATACTCCCACATTCTATCTTTAAAATGTCTCTAAGAAGTTTTCTTAAACTTGTCCCAACTAAAAAGGCTAGACACTTAACATTTGTTTTCAAAAACTAATTTCAAAAATGTTTTGAAGAACTCACAACCCTAAGGTGTCCCTACTCCTTTATGGTTAGGGATTCCAAGAGAAGATGATACATTAAATACAACTCTCAAGGTTGTCCATATTAGAGTTCCAAAACCCTAAGGGTTTTCAAAAGCTCCTTTCAAGAATGATTTTCAAACATCACATTTTTTAAGCAACCATAATCCTTCCATGGTTAGGATTGGTCAAGTGTAAATGAGATATTCAAGAAGGGTTTTATAACCCTAAAACTTTAAAAAATCAACGGGAAGTCTCTAGTCCCTTTTTCAAAATTCATTTCCAAACTCATTGCCCTAAAGGAGTTTAGTTCTTCAATGACTAGCATCTCAAAGGTAAATGAAACATTGAACATGCCTTTCATAAGGTATTCCAAACTACTTTCAAAATTTTTTCGAAGACAAGTTTAGTAAAGCACTTCCAATCCAAACCCTACCTCTAAGGTTTTCAAAACAGGACTTCAAAATATTTTCAAAACTCTCTTGAGTTATTACGAAGCTTTTCCAAAGCTCCCTTGAGTTGTTTTAAAAACACTTCAAAACTCCTTTGAGTCAATTTAAAAAACATTCAAAATCGTTTTCAAATCCAATTTTAAAAATACTTCCAAAAATCCCAAGTCCTATTTCAAAGGTATTTTTCTAAACTATCAAGTTCTCTTTTCCCAAAGACCACAAAGTATTTTTCAACCTTTCCAAAGACCTAAAAGTGTCTTCAAACATTCCAAAGGCCCTAATGCGCCTATTTTCTATCGGGTTCTTACCCGAACTACGAATGACCTGATTCTCACCAAATGAGATACGTAGGTAACCTAAAATAGTGCGATCATAACCCTTATTTCAACCCAAGTTCCTTTTCTAAAATTTTCTACCAATTCAAGATTTCTATTTCAAATCCCTTCAAACTTCCATGTTTTCAAACATTTTTTTCAAAACTTGCGTCATGCATCAGTCATCCAAAAAGTGATGACCAAACCCTATTTTTAAAACTCTATAGTAAATATTAAGTGGATAATAGTAACTAGTTATTCTAGTGAGTAAACAAAGAGTGATTAGATATGTAAGTACCGAAAGGGCGAGGTAGGGTTATGATCTTAGGATATCTGCCCTACACGTAACCAATCCCCGAACCATAGATTTCTGTTTTCAGAAGATCAAAATGGAATTATTTTCAAAAAAGGACTTAAAACTTTTCAAAGGTTGCCAAACAACATATTTTCTTAAAAACCCTCTCTTGAGGAAGTTTTCCAAAGTCTTTTTCTAAAACCCTAAGTGTAATATCTGGATTATACTTAGTTTTAGGTGGCCTAACTCACCTTAATCGAGTTAGGTGGCGACACCTATTTTTAAAAAAAAACAAGCCCTTAATCAAATCTATTTCGAGTTCAAACTTAGTCGCACTCGTCCTTCTGGGAGGATGAGTTCTAATGACAGAGTATCGTGCTTTTTTCAAGTCGAAAGGACTTGGTCAAAAATCAAGGCGCGACAGAGGGATAGTTAACAAATTATTGAGCATTGTTGTGTATGATGTGTTAAGGCGCGGTGCGCTACATTTGTTTGTGCATTGCATCTATCTTCCATTGTGCACTTCATTATGTTTG